>CM059193.1:17111680-17168235 GCA_030323885.1 Branchipolynoe longqiensis | reverse complement strand
GGTTGCTACTAGCTACTGTTCTTACTGTATCCGTCCAACACGTGGACTTTTCGCTGACCAAGCTGTGCTCGGCCCGGCCCCATAGCACATCAACAACAACTTCACCAAGTTGTACTCTTGTGTTTGTGCTCACCTCCGTATTTTGCTACCTCACGTACGATTCAAATGTTATTTATTATTTATTTTGAGTCGAAATTGCAGATATTGGATTCCACAGACTCTTTTTTGTTAATATTCGCCATCAATGTTTTCGGTACACACGGTTGACCTGGACAACTCCGGAGCTGGCCCCCCTATGTTATCAACAATATCACAAAAAAGTAAGAATATGGATTCCTCTTCATCTGATTCTTTTCCAGCCTGCGATGCGATTCAAGTAGCTTTGGACAATAATAAAAAGACGATAGAAGTGGTCACCGCACATCGATGTGCAGATAATTGGCTGCCTTTTTTAGCCCTATAGGGCCGCACTCACCTTAACAAAAAAAATAAAGGCTCACCTAAGTACTATCATGTATCGTTATCTGTCCTTGTAGCGTCGTCCTGCAAATACGATATAAGTACGATATAAAAACAACTCAGAACGAGTCGGGGGCCCACACCATTGCGGTTCTGTTTTATTCTCCGAACAATATTGCCGACCGCTGTCTTTGTTTACATCTGCCAACATACTCTAGGTGGCGCCAGTCGTCGCCTCCCCACCCCTAACTCTTGCTTTCCCCACTAGGAGACGCCACTGTAGCACCATAGTCCTGTCAGCGCCGAGTTTTTATCGACAACTTGCCGGTTTCCTAAACCACAACCAAACCACAACCAAACCACAACCACAACCAACAATCAACAACCAACCAACAAACCAACAAACCAACTGGGGTAGATTCGGTGATCTTTGAAGCGCAAAACACCCTCCCTGTAGCTCGGATGATACTTGGGTTTGGGTTGGGGTACTTTCGGTGATCTTTAAAGCGAAAAAGCGAAAAACATGCCAAATCAATTTTGCAAACCTAAATGCTGAACGTAGTGTTTATTGTCTGATCGCGCCGAACGCCAATCACCAACGAACAACGAACAACAATCCAACATAACCAACAACCAAACAACACAACCAACCAACCAACCGAACAACAACAAATTGCAACCAACAAACAACCACAAGCAAACAACAGTCAACACAACCCACAACCAATCCTATCACCAACAAACAACAAATAACAAACAACACAACCAACCAACAACAACCAACCAACAACAAACACAACAACAACCAATCCAATCCAATCCTAAACCAAGAGCAAGTACCTAATCATTACAACAACCGAAGCAATCAACAACCAACAACATCTAATCCACAAAGACAACAAACCAACAACCCCAAACAACACAACCAACAACCAACCAAACAACACAACAACACAACCAACAACACAACAACAACCAACAACAACAAACCAACAACAACCAACCAAACAACAAACACAACAACCACACCAACCAATCCAATCGATTGCCTAATCAAACCTAATCATTACAACAACCGAAGCAACAACCAATCAACAACAACCAACAACAATCAAGAACAAACAAACACCCACAACCAACAAACCGACAAACAACACAACCAACAACCACAACAACAAACAACAACACAACCAACCAACAACCAACCACAACCAACAACCAATCCTATCACACCAATCACCAACCACCAACAGTCAACACAACCAAAAACCAACAACCCAACCAAAACAACACGACCAACCACAACCAACAACAGTCGACACAACCAACCAACCAACAACAGTCGCACAATCATACAACAACCGAAGCAACAACCAACCGAAGCAACACCCAATCAACAACATCTAATCAACATCTAATCAACAACCAACCACTCCCAACACACAACCAACAAACAACCAACACACAACCACTCCCAACAAACAACACAACAACCCACCAACAAACAACCACAACCAACAACCAACCACAACACCACCAACAAACCACCGAACAACAAATCCAACAAACAACACCACCAACCAACAAACAACCGCACACCAACAACCAATCCTATCACACCAATCACCAACAACAGTCAACACAACCAAATAACAAACAACACACAAACAACACAACCAACAACCAACCATATCACTATTGTTCTGTAGGCGGCGATCATTGGTTGGGTGACACCATTAAATGAACCAACGCTTCGTAGTTTTTTTTCACATTATTCATTTGTGCGTAATGCCATTTGATTCTAAACTAATAGAAATCAATGACTACGTGACTTTCTATTATGTCACTCTAGTGTCAGTGTCTATATCCCCCGCCCTACCAAAAACTACGTAGTTTGACAGCCATATGGTTGTTAGGTGGATTATTCTTCTGTTATCTGTTGCATTCAGATTATACTTATGACAGCATTTTCGTGTGGTTCTTATGAAGGCCGCGATCATTGGTTGGGTGAGACCAGTAAATTAACCAACGCTTCGTAGTTTGTTTCGCATTCTTCATTTGTGCGTAATGCCATTTGATTCTTACTTATGACAGCATTTTTGTGCGGTTTGATGTGCATTCTTTGCTCTGGTATTTCAAAGTGTTATATTTCCTTTTGATGATGACTTGCCTTCGGAAAAATGAGATAGTCAAAATTCGAAATACAAACATTGGCATATACTGTCAATGTTTTTCCTCCACCTCCATCTGTTATTTTGCCACTAAACAAAACCACTAAACAAACACATCTGATGTAAACTGCACACAGCCGTTTCATGCTTGCTGTTTGTCAAAACAAGCGTTTTTGTGTATCTATAATGTCAGATGCTAATTACCACAAAACGAACCTGATGCGTAAATAAAGTATTTAGCTGCATTCGAATGTGACCTACATGCTCTTTACGGAAACTCAATTACCGTCCCCTTATCTTTACTTTCATCGCTTTACCTCAGCTCCTTATCAGTCCGAGTTACACTTAAACACTTTAATGACACAAACCCAAAAATATTTATTTTCTGCGACTCTTGATTTATGAATTCTGTATTCAGTAATGTGCCCCCGACAAACTGATATCCCCACCTATATTTTATTTAACAATATGGACTAGACTAAACTACATTATGTCTCAAATAGTATGTTGTTGTAATTTCTGCTCACCGATTAATATCAAGGTACAACGTGTACCACGGCAGGACCTTGGTCGATGGTGTCAGTGGGGGTGAGGGTGGTTTTATTTATGGGCGGTAGAATAACGTGAGAAACATTGTAATTCTTATCTGACCCGATTTGCTTGATCGCATTTCTTTCCTAATCGAGACATATTTTCCGAGTACACCTGATAGCATACAATTAACTTTTCTATTGTCAATACTCTTTGTATCTTTTATCAGATTATATCAGCCCAGCGCAGCTCGCCGGTGCCCCGGACCCCCCCCCCCTCCCCCCTTGAATTAAATGCGCCGGTGCCAGGCTTGCCCGGTGTGGCAATTGCGGCCGTCCGCCATTACGCCGAGGAACGGCAACACTAAAATGCATTTTCCATGGACTTGAGCATTCTCCCTACCGAAAAGTGACAAATCTCTAAAACCTCAGCATCTCGAAACAAATCGGTTGGTACACATACAGAAAACATCCGTACCCAAAACATTGTATTCAATTTATAAGGTTACTGATGATGCGCACCGCAAAATTTATTGAACGGCGGAAACTGCGACACCGGGCCTTTCGCTGGTTGGTCGTTACGCAATAATCTTTTATTGTTAATTTAGGTCATCCCAGCAGGACAGCGTGGCTGACGGGCTTCTGATTGGTCGATTTGAATTGAAGTGGTCCTTTGTTTAACAGGACTGATATATATCTTGTGGGGCACTAGACACGATTTAGTGCTGCCTCTGTCGCCATCGCAATCACAATGCGTCGTATTAACAACATTGGTTGGAGATCGAATCCCCGACCAACCCAACTAGTGCGCCATACACAGATTGTCAATGGGAGGGAAACCAGTTACTATCGTCGTGAACCTATTCGTACTAGGGGCACACTTGCAGAGAGAATCGCTCAAGCCCAAGCTCAAGCCCGTGCTCAAGCTCAAGACCGAATTCTAGCTCCACTTGAGGCTCCAGCTCCAGCTCCAGCTCCAGCTCCTGCTCCAGCTCCAGCTGAAGCGGAACCTGAAGCGGAACCTGCACCTGAACCTGAACCTGAACCCCAACGTGAACCTCAATGTCAACCACAAGTCCAACCGATTGATGAAGGTATTTACTTTTATACACGCATGTTATGTTTCGAAATTGTCAATGCTATGTCTAGCTAGTATGTGTGAATACTGCCGATCACCGTGAATGGGTTCGGCAAGGATGATAACGCTAGCTTTGTAGTAGGCGTTACGTTTCAGGTCGCCAAAAGGATGGTTTTCTAGCTACAATTTAAGTCTTGGTTGCATGCCCTAGAGCACATATTTATCTACATCCTCATTTTTTTACTTTCAATTTGACCAGTATTAGTTTCAAAAGTTTAAGATTGGCCAAGGCCAGTGACAATGCATTGAGTTTGCCGTTACGCGCAGTGCAAAACGTTTATTTTTTATTCAAAATGTGTACCAAGCGGTTTGTCTCTGTGTGGTGGGTGTGGTTTGAATATTTTGCACGGCCATTGACAATGCATTGATTTTCCGGGTACGCGCAGTTCAAAACGTTTATTTTATTAAAAATGGCACAACCCTAACCTTATGAATGTAATATAGTCTAATCGTTGGATCTGTTATCTATATCTGTATCAAGCGGTTTGTCTCTAGGTGTTGTGGTTTTAGCGATTTTTCACATTTTCTGTATGAAGATTGGCCAAGGCCATTGACAATGCATTGAGTTTGCCATTACGCGCAGTGCAAAACGTTTATTTAATTAAAAATTATTCGTTGAATATGTTTTCTATATGTGTACCAAGCGGTTTGTCTCTAAGTGGTGTGGTTTGAAGATTGGGCACGGCCATCCATTGACAATGCATTTCCCGGTACGTGCAGTGCAAAACGTTTATTATAAATATCAAATAATCGATTAATTGTAGCTGATATCCCGCCATTTTCATCGCGCACAATAACGCCGAATCTGGTGTTTAGCTCTGTTCAAATAATGTTAAAGTTGCACGTACAGTCCGATGGTCTTGAGTGTGAGTGACATGGCTACCTTTTGAGATATTTGAAATTCAAAATGTGAAAATAATTCCGGCAAGCACGCCAAAAGTCTGATACCACAGGCTTCTGCAGTAACAGGTTCTATTAAATTGACTCAGCTTTCCCTTCTAAGTTGTATGTGCCTACCCATACTTTGTTCATAGTGAATACATTGAATTGAAATGTGCTAGCTATGAAATGTGCTAGTTTCAGCTCATCTCAGCTCTTGTTTGAAACATAGAATACTAACTAAAAAAATATATATAATAAATTAAGATATTAATCTTTTATCCAGCATTGCATTTACATAAAGAGTATATTAAATTTATACGGTTAGGGTTTGGGATTTCTATTAATTTTGAATAAAACTGACATTTTTCAATGCGCGTATCGGCAAACTCAATGGCCATATGCTTTGCTTTGCTCCCACGGCCGTTTTCAGCGCATGCGCAGTCGGAACCATGATGTAGTCTATTAAATCGCAGAGTTGTCATGTTTTATACAATCGAAATCTGTTCGATGAGTTTCAATCAATGACTAGGTATATTGGAATTTTGTTTTAATTTACTCATACCATTGAAAAGAGCCAAACAAATGCTTTTAAATGACCGAACGATCATGCATATTGGTCTAGTATTAAGAAAGCTATGATTTTTTATATATTTAAAATCGCATGTTTTTTTGTCCTGTAATTAAACTGAAACAAATGCAATGGGTGTGACCTTAAGCATGTGTGCGTGTTGGTGTGCGTGGAACACAACCATGTCACTTTCCGATTCAAAATTAACCACTTTCGAAGTATAGGATCGTGATAATATTTGGTATAATGTGAGAAAAGACCTTAATAATTTGGGCTACATATTTTTTATTTAGCCCCATAGTGATTTTGAACAGATTTGGAACCGAAAATGAGTGCATGACACTTTCTGATTCAAAATTAACCACGTTCGATGTATAGGAGCGTGATAATATTTGGTATATAGTGAGAAACAACATTAATAATTGCGTCTATATGTTTATTATTTACATCCAAATTGATTTTGAACCGATTTGAGCATGGCAGAGCTGAGCCTGTCACTATAGTGTCAAGTCCTCCTCCCCATGCTGCATGGGCTCCGCGCCAAAGTCGGGCAACCCATGGCAACCCATGGCACTTTCCCATTCCAAATTAAGCATGTCCGACATATAGGAGCGTGATAATATTTGGTATATAGTGAGAAAAGACATTATTAATTGCGTCTATATGGTTTTTAATTACGTCCAATGTGATTTTGAACCGATTTGAACATGTGAAAAGTAGTGCAAATGTTTTAAAACGAACGAATCAACCGAAATGCAAAATTCGAAAACGGTGACATTCAGAAATCTCGGTTGTTTGGGTTTGGAGATATTATTAATTGCGTCTATATGGTTTTTAATTACGTCCAATGTGATTTTGAACCGATTTGAACATGTGAAAAGTAGTGCAAATGTTTTAAATTGTGTCACAAACGAACAAATCAACCGAAATGCAAAATTCGAAAACGGTGACATTCAGAAATCTCGGTTGTTTGGTTTTGGAGATATTACCGGACTACTTAACTTTATGACCACTACACTTTGATAGTTATGAATGTTTACTCATAGAGTAATATTCTTCACTTCATTCCAGGCCTAACCCTGAATGCCCAGCGCCAAGCTCATGTAGCACGGAAGTGGAATGCAATTCGTCCACAACTAACACGCAGTAATTACCATTCATTTGCACCACTGATGACTACATGCGCGGTTTGTTCCCGAGACACAGTAAGGTGTCCGATCTTATGCCCTGACTGTGGGCCAACAGCTTACTACTGTGAAAGGTGTTTTAAAAAACACCAGAAACTTGCGCCTCTTCACATCGCCCTTATCTGGCAGGTCAATACACACACCACTTTAATTTTAACACATTTGATACTATATGTATTTGTACGTTGCTATATAACCAAAAAGCCACTACTTAGAAAATTCTTCTTCATATGTTTGATCGGTTGATATCTTTCCAAATCACATCCAGGAGGACTCGTTTTAGTTATTAATTATTGAATAAATGTTAATTTGCATTACGAATTCTCACCTTTACAGCTATGTAAAATATAAATTGATGAGATAAAAAATAAAGGTATAGTCCATGAATAAGATATCTCTTATGGCAGTATGACATGAGTGTCACACGTGTAACACATGTTTAGGACACCACACAGTCTGCTTAATAAATATATAATCAGAATTAAATAATATCATACTTAAAAGCATATTAATCATGGCATAATATACAGAAATATCTAGTGCTTATATTGATAACAGATAGGAGAGTGACCCATATACATTGCTATTTAACCAAAAAGCGCAAAATTAACGATTTAATTCTTTTGAATTACGACACAGGGCTCCAGAGATGAGTGAATAACTTAAATTAACTCTATGAGGTGGATGAAAATTGAATGTTTTCATTGCAGGGAGAGCTCTTTGTCCCATTGTACCGGCTGCGATCACCACCTCTGCACTTGCCGTCTCATGGAAACAATATCCATGACACATGTGGGACTGCTAGAACGGGCCCCATGACCATCTTTGATGTGTACGGTGAGTTATCAGTAACCTGCTCTTGCCATAATGACATTATGAGGTTGTATAACAAACAAGCCACTAAATAATATAGCAAATATCGGTATTGTTGCTATATGTGGGTTTATGATTGGTACGATTGAGCTTGCTTTTACCCATATTACGAATTGGACTATTGAAGGAGCCCTTAAATATAATACAGAATAAACCGGATATAGTAGAACTGCGATTTAGTAAAACTAGAAGAGATTATCCACCGAGGTGTACATAAACATGAGTACCACAGACGGCATATAGACGATCTACAGAGATTAATAAATGCTCTATCAGCTGTTCATTTTGAATGTAGGTTTAAATCTGGACGGCATATTTACGCATATTATGTCCCACCGTATATGTCTAAAGCTTATGTTATTTGTCCAGGTAGGAAACACTACCAGGACTTCCTGTTCTGTAGCTGCATGGACCGGACGGAAACGCTTGTCCGGTTAGGATTCTGGCCGGTTACACCCACAACCCCTACTTCGGCCATTGACATGCGCCTCATGGACCGTGCACGCTCGTTCTTGCTGGAAGGACATGTTGCCTTGAAAATGTTTTGTGCCGCCACCACCGATCATGTCCAGAGCCTGCCACACAACAAGGAAATGAAGGTATCATAGTCCCTCGGAAAGATTTGTCATGGCACTGGTGATTAATAGCGCAGCTTAAAAAAAAACTCCATCGTGAGCAGTTAAAGTTTGTAGATATTATTGGGTAACGTCACATTTCTTAAAGTATACTAAAACTAAACTGTAAATAGGTTTGTTATAGATATAGAGATATAGAGAATTGTAGACAGGAAGTGTGAACACTTATTTGTCTCTCTTTTTTTGGTACATTAGTTGTCCCAAGCAGGGGAAATCCCAGTCACAGACGACTGGTCTTCCCCACTCCACTGCTGGTCGATAGAAAGCCCGAGCCTACACTTTTACCGACACAAGGGATTTTTAACCTCCCACACCACATAGACATGGTATGAGAGCAACCGGCCTTTGATGACGCTGTAAGTTATACACAGCGGTGGAAATCCAAATTGGCAGAGCTGGGGGCATGGGGACATGAGGACATGAAATATCAATAACTAGAGAATACCTATGTCAATGCCAAACTAAACTGTAAATAGGTTTGTTCTATAAAAAAAAATCCATCGTGAGCTGTTAAAGTTTGTAGATGTTATTGGGTAACGTCACATTTCTTAAAGTATACTAAAACTAAACTGTAAATAGGTTGGTTATATTTACTCTACTTCACATGAAATATCAATAACTAGAGAATACCTATGTCAATGCCAAACTAAACTGTAAATAGGTTTGCTCTATAAAAAAAAAATCCATCGTGAGCAGTTAAAGTTTGTAGATGTTATTGGGTAACGTCACATTTCTTAAATTATACTAAAGCTAAACTGTAAATAGGTTTGTTATATTTACTCTACTTCACATGAAATATCAATAACTAGAGAATACCTCTGTCAATGCCAAACTAAACTGTAAATAGGTTTGTTCTATTTACTCTACTTCACATTAAATATCAATAACTGGAGAATACCTCTGTCAATGCCAAACTAACAGTATGCCAGTTGACACCTACTTGCACTGGCAGAAATATGTCCCCAATGCCCAATTGTAGATCTCTATCAATCTTAAACTAACCAATTGACTTATTTCCAGGAGACTGATTGAGATTATTTGATAGTACTTTATGTCAGTCCCTAGTGCAAGCCTATCCATTTTTCTTAACAGTTTGCACTATATCGCGCTATCCTGCAATGTGCTCCACAGCACAGACAGTTTGTCTATGATGTCGATCGGTCGAGTGATCTGTTGCCGGACTTCCCAGATGGCAGCAAATGTCCCATCTGTGAGCATACCAAACAGGAACTACCACTGGTAGTGAGTCTGGACGGTAATTTCCGATTAGTGCGGAAAAGTTTGGCAGGTCCCAGCTTCTATCCACCACAGCAAGGGACAAAATTCTTCATTCCTCCCCAAGATGTCAACCCTTATCTACGAGATGATAACCAGCCGGCAAATGTTGATGTATGTATTCTGCCTCTCCCGTTTTTTAACTAACGTCCACCTAAATATATAGTGAACACCTGAGTTGACGGTTCGTAGTGAACCATTATTGGTTCTGACAGTGAACACCCGGTAGCAGCACTAAGCAGTAACCTAATACTAGATCTCTCTTAGTAAAATAAGTGCAATTCACTTAACGGTCATTAGTATTGACACCTTATTGCCTCTCGTCCACCTAAATATATAGTGAACACCTGAGTTGACGGTTCGTAGTGAACCATTATTGGTTCTGACAGTGAACACCCGGTAGCAGCATGGTAACCTAATACTAGATCTCTCTTAGTAAAATAAGTGCATTAGTATTGCACCCTTATTGCTTCTCGCAGTGAACACCAGTTGGCAGCACTCCACTGTCCGCTACAACTATAAGTATGATCATATCAATTAACTTAACGCTGTCTCGTAATAGTGTGTACTACTTTGTTTTACAGATGTGTCATGATTTCCGAGCCGGGGGTCGTGGAGCCTTCCTAAACCGTGGCCTTGATGTCAGCGGCGTTTTCGGCTCTGTGTGTGTCCACGACCATCCCTGCCACTTTATAAACATGACAGCTGGAGAAAAGTAAGTGTTAGCTTCAGGTTGTCGATTGCCAACATTACCAAATCTAGTTGTCACCATTAAACGTGGTTAGCGGTTTTCTGTTGTCGAGTAAAGTAGGTCTGAGCTTTCAGTGCTTCAGTCTGTAGATTGACAACATTACCCACTCCAGTTCCGAGCATTAAACGTGGATACCGTATCCCCCGCCGTCGTTAAAAACATATTTATTGAAACAGCTCTTTTAATCCTTAGACAACTATAGATACGAATATCCAGTCTTTGTCATAAAGAAGCTTACCGCCCAGGCTGCCGGGTGGGAGGTGAAGATTCTATACGATGTTTCCTGCCGACGTTTTCTGTTTCTCCTATCTGCAAATTTGCACATAATTTTGTATTCTTGTTTGTAGAATGGGCTATCCAGTCTCTGTCATAAAGAAAGTTACCGCGCAGGCTGCCGGGTGGGAGCTGAAGAATCGACGTTTTCTGTTTCTCCTATCTGCAAATTTCCACCAAATTTGGTATTCTTGTTTGTAGAATGGGATATCCAGTCTCTGTCATAAAGAAAGTTACCGAGCAGACTGCCGGGCGGGAGCTGAAGATTCTATACGATGTTGCCTGCCGACTGCGCCCACAGTTGGGAACTTCTGGGGTGCCCATGCATCAACTGTCTCTTGCAGTACCAATGTTCCACGGTTACTCGCATGATGCTGGTTGTCAGGTATGTACTCCTCCACTTTCCGCCACTGCCACCCCCGCTAACTTATCTCCACCTTTATATGTTTGAAATTGTTCATTTATAACTTATATTCACATCTTTATATGGTTAAAATTGTTCATTTATAACTTAGATTCAATTCTATATGGTAGAAATTACCGATAGGCGTTCTTCCTTTATAACTTATATTCACTTCTTTTTTCCACATGTTCTGTTCTCGTTAACCATTGTAGATTCAATATAATTGAAATTGTTCATTTCTAAGTTAGATTCAATTCTATAAGGTGGAAATTAACGATAGGCGTTCTTCCTTTATAACTTATATTCACTTCTTTTTTCCACATGTTCTGTTCCCGTTAACCATTGTAGATTCAATATAATCCACGCCTGCTGCCCGATTTCCGGATGGCCGATGGGGAGAACATCGAACGCTTCTGGTCAACCCTGGGACGAATGGCGTACATCACCCATGAGATGTCGGCCACCCACCGACAGGACCTACTGGTCGTGGCATTGCTGCACATGAGCAGGAAATCCATCTCTCAAGCGCCTAGTACTATGAGTCGGCGTCTGCGCTCGGCTACACGGCAGGCTGAAACAGCACGGGCTGATATCGCCAGACTGTGTGCCACAGAAAAAGGTAACTATATTAACGTTTTCTCCAGTGCTTACCCGGTCCAGTGTTTGATTTTAGGTTCAACCCAGTTACACTACCGATGTAACTGAGTTTCATTAAACTAATCGACTGAATATGTGTGAAGCATTTGTAATTTATGCACTTTCTTTATATTAACGTTTCCACAAGTGAATACCCGGTCCCATGTTTGAATATAGGTTAAACCCATTTACAATGCCGATGTAACTGAGTTTCATTAAACTAATCGACTGAATATGTGTGAAGGATTTGTAATTGATGCACTTTCTTTATATTAACGTTTCCTCAAGTGATTACCCGGTCCCGTGTTTGAATATAGGTTAAACCTATTTACATTACCGATGTAATTGCGTTTCATTAAACTAATCCACTGACCTTTCTTTATATTAACGTTTCCTCAAGTGATTACCCGGTCCCGTCTTTGCATTTAACCATTTTATTTAGGTTTAATTACCTACCCAGTTACCTCGTTACATCATGACATGTTAATAAATGTTTCAGTGGACGGAGAGGCCTTAACTCCAGCCACCATTGCCGTATGGGCTGCGGGCTTTCAAGAAACGTACGGACGGATCCGTAGGGTGCGTCAACCAACTCCAACAGCTCGGGAGAAGTATGCGCGTGAGCTGAACAACTACTACTCCCTGGTACGCCATCGGTTGGATGAGCCAGTGCTGCCTGCTGACATCCAGCTGAACGAGGAACTAGCCAGGTGAGTAACACGGTTATGAAAATCCCTCTCAAAACTATAACTAAAATATAATTACTATAAATACAATATAATCAAGTTCCCTCTTTAAAACTATAACTAAAATATAATTACTATAAATACAATATAATCAAGTTTTACAAGGATTTAAACATCGACGACCACCACCACTTAAACAATTTAAGATCACTCTAAATACAATATAATTACTAATTAATACAATATAATATAATCAAGTTGCACAGTCCGATGGTCTTGAGTTTGAGTGACATGGCTACCTTTTGAGATATTTGAAATTCAAAATGTGAAAATAATTTCGGCAAGCACGCCAAAAGTCTGATTCCAGAGGCTTCTGCAGTAACAGGTTCTATTAAATTGACTCAGCTTTCCCTTCTAAGTTGTATGTGCCAACCCATACTTTGTTCATAGTGAATACATTGATTTGAAATGTGCTAGCTATGAAAGAGTATATTAAATTTATACGGTTAGGGTTTGGGATTTCTATTAATTTTGAATAAAACTGACATTTTTCAATGCGTGTATCGGCAAACTCAATGGCCGTACGCCTTTGCTTTGCGCCCACGGCCGTTTTCAGCACTATAAATACTATATAGTCCACTGAATTAAAAAGCGACAAGATTCAGCACTGTACATTATGCCATGTTTATTAGCAGCAATTATTAACGTACATACAATCTTTTGGCAGGAGTGAAGCTGTATTGGATCGTCGTGAACACTCGCTAAAGGTGCGCCGTCGATGGAGAGAGGGCAGTGCTCTGCTGAGGTGTCACCTTCAACGGTCACGCATCAAGTTGTCTGCTGCCACCCGAAAGCGGATGCATCAGCAGTCGATGGAACGCTGCCATCTAACACTGTTGAAGAGAACTTTGCGTGGAAATGCCTCCACTCAACGTGTTTCCATTCAGTTGCGTGCTGTGAACGGTAAGTTGTCGCGCTCACTACGCGATTACATTGTCCAGTTAGCACTTCCTGCAGCAGAGCAACCCACACTGGCCATGGTTCGCGAACCCGACGCTCCTTTCTACAACGACATGGATGATGCGGAGACCGTCTGCTACAGCGTGTGTAAGTCGGCTGTCTTTGCACATGAACTTTTAAACAGGGCTGAAGAAGAGCTACGGTGTCTACGTCTTCAGATAGTTGCGCTGATGTCACATTATATATCCTGTAAGGCCCAGCTGCAGCAGGCTCTTCTACGTGATGAAAGCCCCGGTGTGAAGGCATTTCTGAGTAAATTAAATGCTAACGAGATGGTCCAGCACGATGTTGCTCATGTTGCTAGGCTCAAATTCCAGATGGATATTGAGTTGGATCAGACGTTTATGCATAGAATTGTTGCCGGTATGCATGGTATAACTAGTAGTAGTGAGAGTGGGAGTGAAAGCGGGAGTGGGACTGAAAGCGAAGTGGATAACAATTCCTTCCACGATTCAGAGCAGATGGATGTGGATGAGCTTCTACTACACTTAGAGGGGTCTTCTTCAGATGAGAATTAAATTAATCGGGTATATTAAATCTATCGGGTGTATTTCGGTTAATTCTGTAGTAAAACTAAAGTGCTCATTTTATATATCACCAAACGCTCTAATGTATACAGTATATCGATAATTTTGTATTAAAAATTAAATTCAGTACACTTAGAGGGGTCTTCTTCAGATGAGTGTGGGTTTGTTGATGTCGGTGTATGTATGTTTAGTTGAGCAGTAGATGGTTGCGTTTTAAACCTTCTACTGCTCCCCGTCTAAAGCTCACCTTCTACTGCTTGTCGAGCAAATGACCTGAGCATTATGATATGTAATGAGCAATAGTGCATGAATGGCTGATGAATGGATGAAATACCAATGAAATACCAATGAATTAATGAAATTATGTGTGTAAATTTGTGTATTAATTGTATTTAGTGTGTGTTTGTTGTTTTCGGTGTATGTTTATTGTTAGCAGTAGACGGTGAGCATTAGATGTTGAGCAGTAGATGGTTGCGTTTTAATCATTCTACTGCTCACTGTCTAATGCTCACCTTCTACTGCTTGTCGAGCAAATGACCTGAGCATTATGATTTTGTTTTGTTTATTGACGAGGTATTTACTCTGTCCATACTTGCGAATAAGAACACTACCGTAGTGCAGTTTCCTTCTTATTATCCTAGTACTGTATTTTGTTGTCAGTGTTAGTTCTCTATAGTGGCTGTCACCATTTTTTAACGGTCGGGCAAACCTGTTGTATTTAGTGCTGGTGAGTGATAATAGGGGATTCTATCAGTTCACTCAATTCACAGCGGTTTTATAGTTATTAATACATTAGTATTCACACATACACATACATCAATAGTAAAAGTAAAGTATATGAGTGTTAATATATCATAAATTAGCCTGTGAGAGATGATACAAAGTGTAGCATCGCACACGTGCGTTCAGTCCGCCGGATAAGTTGAGGTGTCAAGTTCTTTTTTGAGGGTTTGGATCGTGTCCTTGGGTATTTCAACATTTATTTCAGCATTCTCCGTGCTCGCATTTTCCGTGTCTGACCTGGTGTCATCTTCCGGTTCCGGTTTGGTACTTAGCTGTGAGAGCTGAATACGACGTGTAGCATCGCACATGTGTGTGTCCACAGTCACTATAGTGTCAGTGTCACATCGGCGTGAAACGTCCAAGTTACTTGCGCATAAGAACACTACCGTAGTGCAGTTTCCTTCTTATTATCCTAGTACTGTATTTTGTTGTCAGTGTTAGTTCTCTATAGTGGCTGTCACCATTTTTTAACGGTCGGGCAAACCTGTTGTATTTAGTGCTGGTGAGTGATAATAGGGGATTCTATCAGTTCACTCAATTCACAGCGGTTTTAGAGTTATTAATACATTAGTATTCACACATACACATACATCAATAGTAAAAGTAAAGTATATGAGTGTTAATATATCATAAATTAGCCTGTGAGAGATGATACAAAGTGTAGCATCGCACACGTGCGTTCAGTCCGCCGGATAAGTTGAGGTGTCAAGTTCTTTTTTGAGGCTTTGGATCGTGTCCTTGGGTATTTCAACATTTATTTCAGCATTCTCCGTGCTCGCATTTTCCGTGTCTGACCTGGTGTCATCTTCCGGTTCCGGTTTGGTACTTAGCTGTGAGAGCTGAATACGACGTGTAGCATCGCACATGTGTGTGTCCACAGTCACTATAGTGTCAGTGTCACATCCGCGTGAAACGTCCAAGTTACTTGCGCATAAGAACACTACTGTAGTGCAGTTTCCTTCTTATTATCCTAGTACTGTATTTTGTTGTCAGTGTTAGTTCTCTATAGTGGCTGTCACCATTTTTTAACGGTCGGGCAAACCTGTTGTATTTAGTGCTGGTGAGTGATAATAGGGGATTCTATCAGTTCACTCAATTCACAGCGGTTTTAGAGTTATTAATACATTAGTATTCACACATACACATACATCAATAGTAAAAGTAAAGTATATGAGTGTTAATATATCATAAATTAGCCTGTGAGAGATGATACAAAGTGTAGCATCGCACACGTGCGTTCAGTCCGCCGGATAAGTTGATTTTTTTCCAACACGTTTTTTGTTCGGATTTCCTCCTTCTTATCCTCTGCATCATTAGCATAATTTCTGTTGGTCTTAGTGCTTAGGGCTACGCCTTTGTGCACTTTCCTGGTAATTAGCACTGTGTGTGTTTGTTGATGTCGGTGTATGTTTAGTTTTAGCAGTAGACGGTGAGCATTAGATGTTGAGCAGTAGATGGTTGCGTTTTAAACCTTCTACTGCTCCCCGTCTAAAGCTCACCTTCTACTGCTTGTCGAGCAAATGACCTGAGCATTATGATATGTAATGAGCAATAGTGCATGAATGGCTGATGGATGGATGAAATACCATTGAAATACCAATGAATTAATGAAATTATGTGTGTAAATTTGTGTATTAATTGTATTTAGTGTGTGTTTGTTGTTTTCGGTGTATGTTTATTGTTAGCAGTAGACGGTGAGCATTAGATGTTGAGCAGTAGATGGTCTAACTCATGTTGCGTTTTAAACCTTCTACTGCTCACCGTCTAATGCTCACCTTCTACTGCTTGTCGAGCAAATGACCGTACCATTATGATATGAAGTGAAGTGTTACTGAGCAAGCAATATTGTTGATTTCGGTGTATGTTTATTGTTAGCAGTAGACGGTGAGCATTAGATGTTGAGCAGTAGATGGTCTAACTCATGTTGCGTTTTAAACCTTCTACTGCTCACCTCTAATGCTCACTTTCTATGTTGTCGAGCATACCGTACTTATGTTATTTATGTTCTGGGTGAGCATTATGTTAGCAGTGGTCTTGTTGCGTTTTAAACCTTCTACTGCTCACGTCTAATGCTCACCTTCTACTGCTTGTCGAGCAAATGACCGTACCATTATGATATGATGAAGTGAGGTGTTACTGAGCAAGCAATATTGTTGATTTCGGTGTATGTTTATTGTTAGCAGTAGACGGTGAGCATTAGATGTTGAGCAGTAGATGGTCTAACTCATGTTGCGTTTTAAACCTTCTACTGCTCACCGTCTAATGCTCACCTTCTACTGCTTGTCGAGCAAATGACCGTACCATTATGATATGATGTTTATTGTTAGCAGTAGACGGTGAGCATTAGATGTTGAGCAGTAGATGGTCTAACTCATGTTGCGTCTTAAACCTTCTACTGCTCACCGTCTAATGCTCACCTTCTACTGCTTGTCGAGGAAATGACTGTACCATTATGATATGAAGTGAAGTGAGGTGTTACTGAGCAAGCAATATTGTTGATTTCGGTGTATGTTTATTGTTAGCAGTAGACGGTGAGCATTAGATGTTGAGCAGTAGATGGTCTAACTCCTGTTGCGTTTTAAACCTTCTACTGCTCACCGTCTAATGCTCACCTTCTACTGCTTGTCGAGCAAATGACCGTACCATTATGATATGAAGTGAAGTGAGGTGTTAGAGCAAGCAATATTGTTGATTTCGGTGTATGTTTATTGTTAGCAGTAGACGGTGAGCATTAGATGTTGAGCAGTAGATGGTCTAACTCCTGGTTGCGTTTTAAACCTTCTACTGCTCACCGTCTAAAGCTCACCTTCTACTGCTTGTCGAGCAAATGACCGTACCATTATGATGTTCATTGTTAGCAGTAGACGGTGAGCATTAGATGTTGAGCAGTAGATGGTCTAACTCCTGGTTGAGTTTTAAACCTTCTACTGCTCACCGTCTAAAGCTCACCTTCTACTGCTTGTCGAGCAAATGACGTACCATTATGAAGTGAAGTGAGGTGTTACTGAGCAAGCAATATTGTTGATTTCGGTGTATGTTTATTGTTAGCAGTAGACGGTGAGCATTAGATGTTGAGCAGTAGATGGTCTAACTCCTGTTGCGTTTTAAACCTTCTACTGCTCACCGTCTAATGCTCACCTTCTACTGCTTGTCGAGCAAATGACCGTACCATTATGATGTGAAGTGAGGTGTTACTGAGCAAGCAATATTGTTGATTTCGGTGTATGTTTATTGTTAGCAGTAGACGGTGAGCATTAGATGTTGAGCAGTAGATGGTCTAACTCCTGTTGCGTTTTAAACCTTCTACTGCTCACCGTCTAATGCTCACCTTCTACTGCTTGTCGAGCAAATGACCGTACCATTATGATGTTTATTGTTAGCAGTAGACGGTGAGCATTAGATGTTGAGCAGTAGATGGTCTAACCTCTGTTGCGTTTTAAACCTTCTACTGCTCACCGTCTAATGCTCACCTTCTACTGCTTGTCGAGCAAATGACCGTACCATTATGATGTGAAGTGAGGTGTTACTGAGCAAGCAATATTGTTGATTTCGGTGTATGTTTATTGTTAGCAGTAGACGGTGAGCATTAGATGTTGAGCAGTAGATGGTCTAACTCCTGGTTGCGTTTTAAACCTTCTACTGCTCACCGTCTAATGCTCACCTTCTACTGCTTGTCAAGCAAATGAGCAAATGATTGTTGGGTGAGCATTATGATATGGAGTGGCATGGTAATGAGCAGCAATATTAATGAGGGGGTGATGTAGTTAATTGATTGGTAATGAGAATGTGTGAAATTATGTGTGTAAATTTGTGTATTAATTGTATATTATATGAATTAATGAAATTATGTGTGTAAATTTGGGAATGGATGAAATACCAATGAAATACCGTACCAATATTAATGAGCAATAGTGTATGAAAAGTGATGTGAAGTAATACTATATGAAGTGGCGTGGTAATGAGCAATAGTGTATGAATGGCTGATGAATGGATGAATACCAATGAAATACCAATGAATTAATGAAATTATGTGTGTAAATTTGTGTATTAATTGTATATTATATGAATTAATGAAATTATGTGTGTAAATTTGTGTATTAATTGTATATTATATGAATTAATGAAATTATGTGTGTAAATTTGTGTATTAATTGTTTGTTGATTTCGGTGTATGTTTATTGTTAGCAGTAGACGGTGAGCATTAGATGTTGAGCAGTAGATGGTCTAACTCATGTTGCGTTTTAAACCTTCTACTGCTCACCGTCTAATGCTCACCTTCTACTGCTTGTCGAGCAAATGACCGTACCATTATGATGTGAAGTGAGGTGTTACTGAGCAAGCAATATTGTTGATTTTGGTGTATGTTTATTGTTAGGAGTGAGCATTAGATGTTGAGCAGTAGATGGTCTAACTCCTGTTGCGTTTTAAACCTTCTACTGCTCACCGTCTAATGCTCACCTTCTACTGCTTGTCGAGCAAATGACCGACCATTAGATGTGAAGTGAGGTCTGACAAGCAATATTGTTGTTTGGTGTTGTTTATTGTTAGCAGAGACGGTGAGCATTAGATGTTGAGCAGTAGATGGTCTAACTCATGGTGCGTTTTAAACCTTCTACTGCTCACCGTCTAATGCTCACCTTCTACTGCTTGTCGAGCAAATGACCGTACCAGTATGATGTGAAGTGAGGTGTTACTGAGCAAGCAATATTGTTGATTTCGGTGTGTTATTGTTAGCAGTAGACGGTGAGCATTAGATGTTGAGCAGTAGATGGTCTAACTCATGTTGTGTTTAAACTTTCTACTGCTCACCGTCTAATGCTCACCTTCTACTGCTTGTCGAGCAAATGACCATACCATTATGATATGAAGTGCTTGTCGAGCAAATGAGCATTATGATATGGAGTGGCGTGGTAATGAGCAAGCAATATTAATGAGCAATAGTGTATGAAAAAATTATGTGTGTAAATTTGTGTATTAATTGTATATTATATGAATTAATGAAATTATGTGTGTAAATTTGGGAATGGATGAAATACCAATGAAATACCAATGAATTAATGAAATTATGTGTGTAAATTTGTGTATTAATTGTATATAGTGTGTGTTTGTTGATTTCGGTGTATGTTTATTGTTAGCAGTAGACGGTGAGCATTAGATGTTGAGCAGTAGATGGTCTAACTCCTGTTGCGTTTTAAACCTTCTACTGCTCACCGTCTAATGCTCACCTTCTACTGCTTGTCGAGCAAATGACCGTACCATTATGATGTGAAGTGAGGTGTTACTGAGCAAGCAATATTGTTGATTTCGGTGTATGTTTATTGTTAGCAGTAGACGGTGAGCATTAGATGTTGAGCAGTAGATGGTCTAACTCCTGTTGCGTTTTAAACCTTCTACTGCTCACCGTCTAATGCTCACCTTCTACTGCTTGTCGAGCAAATGACCGTACCATTATGATGTGAAGTGAGGTGTTACTGAGCAAGCAATATTGTTGATTTCGGTGTCTGTTTATTGTTAGCAGTAGACGGTGAGCATTAGATGTTGAGCAGTAGATGGTCTAACTCATGTTGCGTTTTAAACCTTCTACTGCTCACCGTCTAATGCTCACCTTCTACTGCTTGTCGAGCAAATGAGCAAACCATTATGATATGAAGTGCTTGTCGAGCAAATGAGCATTATGATATGGAGTGGCGTGGTAATGAGCAAGCAATATTAATGAGCAATAGTGTATGAAAAAATTATGTGTGTAGATTTGTGTATTAATTGTATATTATATGAATTAATGAAATTATGTGTGTAAATTTGGGAATGGATGAAATACCAATGAAATACCAATGAATTAATGAAATTATGTGTGTAAGTTTGTGTATTAATTGTATATAGTGTGTGTTTGTTGATTTCGGTGTATGTTTATTGTTAGCAGTAGACGGTGAGCATTAGATGTTGAGCAGTAGATGGTCTAACTCCTGTTGCGTTTTAAACCTTCTACTGCTCACCATCTAATGCTCACCTTCTACTGCTTGTCGAGCAAATGACCGTACCATTATGATATGAAGTGAAGTGAGGTGTTACTGAGCAAGCAATATTGTTGATTTCGGTGTATGTTTATTGTTAGCAGTAGACGGTGAGCATTAGATGTTGAGCAGTAGATGGTCTAACTCATGTTGCGTTTTAAACCTTCTACTGCTCACCGTCTAATGCTCACCTTCTACTGCTTGTCAAGCAATTTCTATATGGAGTGACCGATGAACTTATTTAGTTATTTATATGTATTATTTGTATATAGTGTGTGATTATGTCTGAGCAATTGAGCAAAAGCCTTCTGTACCAAATCTCGGTGATATCTGTGCACAAGAGACTGAGCAAAAGGCGACAGGTATTTTGTGTGTAAATATGTGTATATATGAATTATATGTGTATATATGAATTCTAAATTACAGATGTGTATATATGAATTAAATATATATTTCGGTGAGCAAAAGCCTTATGTACCAAATCTCTATGTATCCAAGAACTATTCTAATAAAAAAATAATTGTATACTATATTTTGGTCTCGGAGTGCATTTCGTAGTTGCCCATATGGAATTATATGAACAAGTTTCTACTCCCCACCCCTTCTGTACCAAGGCGACAGGTGTTTCTTATGAATTTTAAATTATATATATGTATATATGATTATAAATATGTATATGAAGTGTATCTATGAACTGTTGTAAATTAAAACATTATTGTATACTAGATTTTGGTCTCGGAGTGTATTTCGTAGTTAACTATTGCACTTATGCAAAAGGGAAGCCAGATTATGTACTAAGCCAATATGCTTGCTCAACATTGTATTATATATTTAGTCATTATTAGAATAACAATAAGTTATATCCCCCGAAGTATTTTGTAGTAAACTATAGCGGGAACCGTAATGTAGTCTAAACGGTTTGTATGTAAGTGTTGTATTTCTGTATGATAGAAAATGCAAACAAAGGAGTAGTGACACCAAAATTATTTTTTAATACAATATATATATATTTTACCTCGGTATACAGCCTCAGGCTAGGGAGAAGGACACTGCTATTATTTCATTGATGCATGTTCACCAAGTGCATAATACATATGTTGAACTGGAATTGCATGCAGTTACTATTACGACAAATAGTCAACTTATATTATGCTTCTATTATCGAACAGGTTTTTCATGTGGTTATTATTGCAACTGATATTGTCATTTATGTACCAACAAATTGTAATGAACGGCCATAATACATATGTTGAACTGGAAGTGCATGTAGTTACTATTACGACAAATAGGCAACTTATATTATGCTTCTATTATCGAACAGGTTTTTTCATGTGGTTATTATTGCAACTGATATTGTCATTTATGTACCAACAAATTGTAATGAACGGCACATTATACATATTGAACCTGAAGCATGCAGTTTCTATTACGACAAATAGTCCAACTTATATTATTCTTCTATTATCGAACAGGTTTTTCAGTGTGGTTATCATTCGCAACTGCGATATTGTCCATTTTATTACCAACAACATGTAAATGGAATCGGCACCCGGAAGACCAGTCTCTGGCGCTTACTAAAAGAACACGATTCGTCGCTTGAATGAAAAACATTCAGTAAACCAAAAAATATATATACAGAATTATTCAATATATAGATATTATTTACATTTAATGTACAAATAATGTACAAATATATAGATATATACAATTATTTACATTAAAAGTACAAATAATGCACAAATATATAGATATATACAATATATAGATATTATTTACATTTACATTTACTGTACAAATAGATATATATATTACATTTACATTCAGGGGGGAGCACCGCGCTTCTGCCCCTTACTGCTCGCCATGTAGTGTAGCAGGGATGACTGCTTGAAAGCCTTTCGCGGTGGCGAAGGAGATGCACAATCCTCAGCTGTGCTCATAGCCAACGAGGAGGAAGGTTGACTACAACCAAGTAGCACGCCATCCTCATTCTCGATGGCTATGGGCACAACAGCCATTTCCCAACTGCTGTCAGTCTCCACCAAGGGCGCAGCTACAGTTGGGAGAACTGCAGCTTCGCCATCGGTAGAGCTTGACGCGCACAAAATTGTGGGAGATACCTGGACAGGTCGGTGGGGACTCTCAGCACAGGTCTCAAAAGGAGCACTCACACGGGCCTTCACGATCCGAATGTCAGCCGCCATGATGGCGAGGAAGTACTCCTTACGTAGGGCATTCAGGTTGACAATTGGACCAGGAAGACCCACTATGACTGCCCCTAATTTAGCAAGGGCCTCTGGTAGGACCCTTCTAACATTGAAGCCTGCGGGACGTCGACCAAGAAAGGCTTCTGAAAACAAACAAAAATTACATGGTTAGTTAGTAAAGGCTTGGAAGAACATCATACATATATTGTCAGTGGGTCCTGAAAACATAAAATTAACAGGTTAGTAAGGCTGGGAAGAATGACGATTTAACTAATAACTATTGCCCAAAAATAACATAAGTAAAATGCAATGGACAATTTCTTTTTAGATTTACCGGGAATTAACAAAAATAAATTGTGATGTAGAATATTATAATTTTGGGAATGGATTTCGTAATGGTGATATCAAAATAGGACAGGCATTTATACTCATAAAAATTATCAAGTGTTCGATCGTACCAATAGCATCCTGCAGTTTGGTAAGATAGGTAGCGTGCATCCTATCCTTGGCACTCGTGGGGTGACCAGGGGCAGCAGCAGGGGCAGCAGCAGGGGCAGCAGCAGGGGCAGCAGCAGGGGCAGCAGCAGCAGCAGGGGAAGCGGCAGCAGCAGAAGGGGCAGCCGGGACGTCCTCGGCCTGGTCCGGGTTCCTTACTACGGGTTAGATTTTCACAAACAAGTCATAAGTCATGTGTTATAGATTGTGGGAAGCGGGATATATATAACTTTGATTGAGAATGCAGTTGACTGAACGAAATAATGAAAAGCAAATACAGGTAGGTAGCACAACACATGTGTTACAGAGGCATATTGGTTACAGAGGCTAGAAAATCGACATGTTTTGATATTGAGAAGAGCGACTTGGCATTCAGGTAAAACTTTTCATACACCAGTTGTAAGTCCTTAGTGATAGATTGTGGGTAGGGGTAAAAACAGAGAATTGGCATTCAGCTAAAACTTACCATCGTTACAATCGAAGCCGTCCCGGAAGAGCGCCCAGTTTTTTTTTTAAACTGCGGGGCAGTGCCGGAGCAGATGTCCACGTTGCCCCGCGGAGATTTGAGAAATAAGAGCATGTCTACCTCACCGTCTGTGTTGAGGTCGCACAGCAGGTTGGCCTGGATCAATACCGCAAAAAATGTAGGTTCTTTTAACAAGGCTAGATAAAAAAAGTGATATAAATTTATATAGAATAGTAAATGGGTCAACTTTAGGTATATATAACAGACACAAGTAAAATAAATTGACATATAAAACAATGCTGACAGAATAGTATCTGGGTCAACATTAGGTACATATAACAGCCCCAAGGAAGATTATGAATTATTATGGTAGACTAATATTCAGGCTTGCACAGACGGTGTGAAGACATTTTACATTCAGTAGATGTAACAGACACAAGGAATAGTAGGGAATATTGGCGAGACTAATATACCTCCTTGCACAGACGGTGATAAGACGCATTCACCACGGCAACTCGCTCCTCACGGGTCATTTGTTCAGGACACATCTGAGCGAGCTGCCGGGCATTGTCGCTGTAGGTGTTGTGCTCAGCGGGGAGAAGCGCTCTCCACCCAGCCAGCCAAGCAGTCTGCTTCTCGGCGAAGGTCCCGGTGGCTGAAATATTTACGAATTACATTCAATTAATGTTTGTTTGTATCTGTTTTAAGTCCATGTCTACATGTAACGATATTCCAGTGTCTACCAAGTGTGTAACAAAATAGGTATAAGGCATATCATATCAATGACAACATAACTTGACTAGTTAGAAAAACAATCGACTAAATATCTAAATACTTTGTAACGCTAAACCATTAAAATCATGCCAGGACATTAGCCGTCAGTACCGTGGCGTGTAAGTAGTTACGCAACTATTATTCGAGCAGAGTGTTAGTCTTTTGTGAAAGAGTATAAAGACGTGCTGTCAACCGATTTTTGGATTGACAAACCTACATTGCCATATAATAGTTTCAGATAATTACAGCTAAAAAAAGAATACTTCGGCCAACGTTCATATGGAATCTATATAATTTACCGGACTGGGTGGAGCGCTTGTAGAGGTCGAACCCCGTTGTGCACTTCGCCTGCTGTACGGAAAGGCAAACCTTTTGGTAAAGGCTGTCGGGGTCCGCGACGGCAGAAGTGGCTGGAACGCACCGCTCCTGCGCATTTCGCCGCATGTTGCTGATGCGCACCTAAAGGGAATGCGAAATGCGAAAATGGGCGAAATAGGTTTGAGAGATGTATTTGGTTCAGAGGATTGTGCACGGGAAAATAATATGATTCGCTTTATATAAACCACCTAGCGAGGTAGTTTATATGAAGCGAACTAGCTTAGGTTGGCCCATCTCGCCCGTGTGAACGCAACCGAAATATATGAGGCGGATTAAGGACGTCACACTATATAATATAATTTGGTCTATGAACCTCCTAGCTGTGCACAGATATTTTTTTCATCATTTATTTTTAGGGTTTCACTGCCCAGCAGAAGTTTTTACGGTTCCAAAACAATATGATTCAGTCCATACATATCTAGGTCGAACCCACTCTCTCTCGTGCCGGCGTCAATGAACCCAAAATGGCGCTGGTTAGTCTGTACTTGCTCATGCGCAGATATCCACTTCCGCCTTAAACCAAGTCAAAGCACTGCCTGTGTGAACGCGAAACACTTTCAAACTAAATCGATTCATATGATTCGCCTTGTCTTAAATCGCTTTATATTTTGCCCGTGTGAACACGGCTTTAGATTTAAAAGCGAAATATACACATTTGGTTGGATGAGTATAACCGGAAACAGGCCACTGGGGGTCGGGTCACTTACTAGTTACATAACTAATTTCGGAAGGGGGGTAAGATGATTAATTGATTCTAACCTTGACTGCGCGCAACGACATGTTGGCAGCCTCTGCAGCCCGCAGCAGTTCCGGCTCGAAGGGCTTCGATGTGCTGACAAGCCCATCGTTGTAGAACTGCTGCGGGATAGCCCGCTGCTCAGCTGTGGTGGAAACCACAGTCTGCAAAACCAAAACCAAACAAACCTAAATACGGATTATTAAACCTACAGATTAAACCTACAGATTAAACCTAAAGATTTAGACACCCACACCCACAACAATCAGTTCAAAATCACTTTGGCCATGAAAAAAATATATATGGCCCAGATTATTAATGTCTTTTCTCACATTATACCAAATATTATCAAGGTCCTATACTTCGAAAGTGGTTAATTTTGAAACGGAAAGTGTCATGACTCTGGCATTATAGTGGCAGGCTCATCTCTGCCTTGCACTCATTATCGGTTCAAAATCAGGTCAAAATCACTCTGGGGATAAATAAAAAATGTAGCCCAAATTATTAAGGTCTTTTCTCACATTATACCAAATATTATCCCGATCCTATACATCGAAAGTGGTTAATTTTGAATCGGAAAGTGACATGGTTGTGTTCCATGCACACCAACACGCTCACCAACACGCACGCACGCTTAAGGTCACAACCATTGCCTTTGTTTCAGTTTAATTACTAGACCAATATGCATAATACTAGACCAATATGCATAATTTTTGTGTCATTTAAAAGCATTTGTTTGGCTCTTTTCAATGGTATGAGTATCATTTCTATATGATAAATTTAAAAAAAAATCAGAATCCTACAACACAAAAACCATATATAGACGGATATAAGTCAAATACTCACACGTTTCGAATTGGGGGCACCATGAGAAGACATCGTTGGAGATAGAAGGTGATAGGAGTGATGTGAGGTGTGTGAGGTGCGCGAGTGTGAGAGTGTGTGAGTAGATTTGAGCTGGTGTGCGAGCAGTGCGGTGAGGCGAGGCATGGTCAATCAGTCAAGAGGTCAAGAGGTCAAGAGGTCAAGCAGTCAGACACCTAGTGGTAACGAAATGAAGTATCTTTCACGCAGGTGGTGCCATCGGGCGTGAAGATTTGCAACTAGAAAAGAAGACGACCGTCTGACCTCTGTTGTCCGGTGCTGCCACCTGGAGATATTAGGTTAGAACCCTGAAGTTCAATGATGGCACCACCTAGTGCCTATGGCGGGAAGTGCAGCCGCAAACAAACCTTAAGGTAAACCATGGTTGTTACTGCATAACTACATCCAGTAGAAGAAAAGTCGATGCAGTAGAAGAAAAGTCTATTCCTTGATTTCCACACAGCAAAAATAAATTTGGGATTTGGTTGCGTCCTATAAAAATGTCGTAGTGAACTATAGAAATGTTGTGGTGAACTATAGAAATGTTGTGGTGAACTATAGAAATAATTAAATAAATTAATACATAAATAAATAAATTAATACATAAATAAATGCATAAATTAATAAATGCCTGTAACTACTGTTGTCACGATCCTGCATTGCCGGACCACCTATGCATCCTCAGCCAATCGGTCCCGCCGAGTGAGGGCCCTCTTTTTGATAGCTTTGGACGAATGTGGGGGTCTATGTAGGCTCAGTCTTTTCATATGTCAGGCTTTGGACAAACATGGGGGTTTATGTAGGCTCAGTGTTTACATAGGTCAACCTTGGACGAACGTGGGGTTCCGGCCCCTCCTGACAAGAACAACAGATATTCATGGAAAAACGGCACAGAATGCCCTTAGGCCGAGTGAGCCACATAAAAAAAGTGTCATACGGTGAGCTGAGTCGTACGCAAAAAAGGCAGCGAGTCACTCGCTGCCCATTCTTACGGAGACTCAGAAAGGGGTATGACCGCGGGTTGGGTGTTTCCTTGCGGAACCGCATACTATGCTGCCGTAATCCACTCCTGACCGAACCAAGGTTCTGTACATGGAGAGCAGAACATCTCTGTGCGTTCCCCACACTGAGCTGGACAGCACCCTCAGAATATCTAGCGCTTTCAGGCATCTTGTTTTCAGGTACTTTATATGTGGCACAAAAGACAGTGTTGCATCGAGAATGAGGCCCAGAAATTTGGTTTTCTCAACGACTTTAATGGGATCCCCATCCAGGGTCAGCTACGGTTCCGCATGCATTCTACGCAGCAGGCAGAAGTGCATGCAGACTGTTTTGGTCTTGGAAATTTTTAAACGGTTCAGAAATGACCATCGATGGATCCCATTTATGCTTGTTTTTGTTGTTGTTTTTTTTGGTGACAAGTTTTTTATTCTGCCCATAACGCATAAGCTCCTGTGAGGGTGCTTGTTTTCAACGCTGGACAGCTGTGATACTGGATTGGTCTGGTCCCGCACTCAGGAGCCTTTACCTGATCTTTCTCGGGCCAACCTTTGCGGTTTTGGGTGTTAGTAGTTTCTATATTAGTTTTTTTTTTTATTTTCAAGTTTTTTCCTAACCTGTATATGATAACTTAGCCTACTATGTACATCTACGCAGATGACATGGAGGCCTATGGGAGAGGATCCCATCCCATTGTGGTTTGTTACAGCATCCTTTCACCCATGCCGTGTCCTTAGATAGTACACCAGTGTGCCAGAACACCCCTGGACCCTTCAGGACTGCGACTAGGTGGGATGGCTCTGTTGTATGGTTAGCCATTTTGTATTTCAGGGTGATTCGGATTCATGACCGTGGCCTGCCTGGTTCTGCTTTGGTTTGTGCCAGTACACATACCCAGATGGACTGCGCCCTATGGTGATAGTCATTTAGAGTTCCTTAGTACTTAGTAGGGCTAGTTTCCGTATTTGTAATATCTACCATCTTTTCTGGCCGGTATTTTGCTTTTTGTGCCAGAACACAGCAAGCAGTGACTGCGCCCAAGATCAGGTGAGATATTGTTTCTTCAGTAGGTGGTTGTGTATTATGTTTTCTTTAAGGACCTTTCATAGTGGTCCATGCGTTCGATTGCCCGTTGTTGTGTGGGTTGATTATTCCAGGCATGTGACGCCATGGCCAGTACACTTCTCTCATAAATTTTGGTGTTACTTATTGCTGTCAGTAGCACTGGCGCTGCCATTTGCCTGGTGTCCCTATGGGGGGTTGCTGTGTAGCCTGGTTTTGTGGTGTATGGTGTGCCAGTATTTTGAGGTGCGTTTCCATTCTACTCGTTAGTAGTGTTGGATTCCATTTTTTGTGTAATTCGATTGTGGGATATCTTTTGTTCACCTGAAGGCATACTTTGAGGGCTCTATTTTGTAGCACCTGCAGTTTGTTTAATAGTTTTGTATTTCCTCCCATGTATACTACATTGCCATAGTCAAAGCCACATTGAAGGTTGTAGCTGTCTCTCTATGACATTCATGTTAGCACCGCTGTAATATAAAACAAAGTCATCCACGAAAAGACTACAGGAGACCCCACGCTTTACAGCAGCAGCAATGCCATTGACCTTGACCCCAAAAAGGGTCACGGCCAGTATGCTGCCTTGAGGTACTCCTAGTTCCTGTAAGTGTAGGCTGGAATAGGTAGTCTTGACACGGACATGGAAATGCCTGAAGGCTAGAAAGTTCCTGATGAAAATTGGCAGGTGGCCATGAAGGCCAATCGCATGAAGATCCTCCATGATGCCATGCTGCCACGTTGTGTCATAGGCTTTTTCGAGGTCGAAAAAGACAGCCACAACATGCTCCTTCTTAAGGAAAGCATCGCTTATGAAGGTCTCCATGCGCACCAAATGGTCAAGGGTGCTGCGGCCTCGTCTGAAGCCACATTGAAGGTTGGACAGGTGGTGTCCTGACTCCAGTAGCCAGACGAGGCGGTTGTTTACCATGCACTCCATGGTTTTACAGATGCAGCTTGTGAGGGCTATGGGACAATAGTTGTTGGCTTCACTCTTGTCTTTACCAGGTTTGGGAATCAGTATTACTGTCGCCTCCCACCAAGAGGCGGGGACGACACCCAACTCCCAGATGTTGTTGAAGAGTTGAAGCAACAGTCTCAGTGCATGTTCAGGGAGATGTTTAAAAAATTGATAATGAATTCCATCAGGTCCAACTGCTGTGTCATGCAAGCTTTCCAAAGAACACCTCAACTCACCCATACTGAAAGGGGAGTGGTAGTGCTCCTCGCCATCGTAGGAAAAGTCCAAGAGCTTTCGCTCTTGGCATTCCTTGACGGCCCGAAAGCCCGGGAGGCAGTTTGCCAAAGACGAGTTTCCAGCAAAGGTGCGAGCCAATTCTTCACATATTTCGTCGAGTGATGTGAGAATGGTGCCGTTGTGTTTCAAGTGCTGGACTACAGAAGAATCACCTCCCCTTCGTTTGATTCTCCTGATCATTGTCCACACTTTGCCCAACGGCGTGTGCATGGTGATGCTAGAAACAAATTGTCTCCAACACTGCCTCCGCGCTTCTTTGATTGTTCTGCGAGCGTGCAGAATTCTAAAGAGCACCAGATTTTCAGCAGTCGGTCTCCTGTGGAATTTACGCTGAGCTTTCTTTCGTTCCTTAATAGCCCTCCTACAGCCGTCATCTAACCATGGAGGCATCAAACGCTTGGGAGTTGCCGAGGTCTTCGGAACAGTTTTCTCTGCGATCCATCTCAGCATCTCAGTGAAGGCATCGATGTCACTGATGTCTGGAGTGAACTCCTCGCGACATAGGGTCTGGAAGGTGGGCCAGTCGGCTTTACAAAGCCGCCAGCTCCTCTCTCGCTCTACGGGAGATGCCCCCCCCAATTAAGAATAATTGGGAAGTGGTCGCTCCCGCAGAGGTCATCCCAGACCCTCCACGAAAAGTCCAGCGCCAGTTCTGGTTCTACAATGCTGAGATCGATGGCAGAGTATGTTCCGTAGCCGGGATGCAAATATGTGTATGAACCATCGTTCAATACACACAGAGCATGACCGGCCACAAGGTCCTCAATTCTCTTGCCTTTAGCGTTCCTATTGTCCCCCCCCATAATGGGTTGTGGCCGTTAAAGTCACCCATAAGTAAATATGGGGACGGTAACTGGTCCACAAGGGCGTCCAGTTCTTGTAAAGTGAGAACGGAGCTCGGAGGAATGTAAATGGAACAGAGAGTTACAGTCTTATGCAGTGTCAGACGAACAGCTACAGCCTGTAGTGTTGTGTCTAACACCACTGGCGTACATACTACATCACGTCTGACCAAGATGGAGGAGCCGCCAGCGGCTTGGTCTCCATCTGGTGCATGCTTGTTATGAATGGTGTAGCCTTTAAGACTACAACTCTCAGAAGCTTTTATATAAGTTTCTTGTAGGCAAACAGCAAGTGGATTGAGGTTGCAACAAAGAAGAGACAACTTTTCGATGTTGCTCCTAAAACCTCGGCAGTTCTATTGAATAAGAGATGCACCAGTCACTGTCATTTTGGAGCAGTGACAGGTGTTCTCCCCCTCGCCTTTGGTTTGAGGGAGAGACTTCGACTGCGGGTTTCCACAGTCTCAGGCATCTCAATATCAGCCAGCGCCCGATATCTATTTGACGTTAAGTTTTTGGAGATCGATGACCCCCTGGACATTTTGTCCGTAGGGGTCAAAGATCCCTTTGGAACTCGGTCCGACAAATTGTTCTTCTTTTTGGGCATCGCCGGCTCAGCCAGCATCTGCACCGCAATACTATTATTACTATTATTACTTTTGGTCGAAACGGGCGTCGGATTTGGGACTGGGGTGAAGGCAGTGTGGGCTTCCCTCCATTCAACCATGTCAGTTCAGTCTGGCATTCAATTGTCCTGTTGGAGACTTTGGTTGCCGCATCATAGCTCTTGGTGGTTGGCGAGGGAGTATTCGCCTCAGCCAGCCTTCGAGCTTCTGCGTAGCTTAGCCGCTTCTCAGTCTTGATCTGCTGAATGAGCTTTTCTTTTTTCCAGACAGGACAGTCTTTAGATATGGCCATATGGTGACCCAGGCAATTGGAACATTTTGACTGGCTTTGACAACTGGTGTTGTCGTGACCTTTCTGACCACACTTAAAACAGATGGTTTCATTTTTGCATCTATCCTTGCCATGACCAAACTTCTGGCATTGGAAGCACCGAAGTGGGTTTGGGATGAAGACATCCACATTCACACTAAGGTATCCAATTTTCAAATTGGGTGGAAAAGACTTGCCAAATGTGAGGATATATGTCCCTGTTTTTATGGACTTGTTATCCTTCTTTATAACTATTCTTCATACGGTTAACACTCCTTGAGACTTGAGCTCATGTGCTATCTCATCCTCATCAACACCATCAAGATCTCTAGTCTGGATTACTCCTTTGCTAGAGTTGAGAGTTCGATGAGGAGAGGCCTTGATGCCGATGCCTGCTAGCATGCTTGCAATAGTAGATTCAATGCTATGATTGAATTCAATGGAGCGGAACTCACTATGATATGCCTTTTTAGGATCATTGACAATAAGTTTGTACTTAAACAACATTCACTTCTGATATGTCCGAGAATAATCTCTTCATGTCATGCTGAATTTTGTCTCAAAGTAACATGTAATTGTAAACAGCATGTCTGTAGGTGGTTGTCAGCCTTAGAAGGTTGATTATTAGTGAAGATTAGTTTAGGGAAAGAAAGCGTCCGGAGGCAGATGAGCAGCAAATGTGAAGCATTAAGGAAGAGCAGCAGTCGAGCAGGGATGAACCAGGTCTCGAAGCTGGTGACCGGGAGCAATCAGACACCTGGTGAAGGTGAACAGAGTCAGAAGTGAAGTGAACATTTTACATATCATGCACTGAGTCCATGTCTTTAGTTACTGCAGTCTATGGAAACATCGACAGTTTGATCAAAATCGCTTAGGGACTAGAAACCTAGCAACGCTATTACAGAAGTCATGCTTGCAATGTATCTGCAATTTATAATGAATATTTCTAAATGAGAAGCTTACCTTGATTACCCAGAAGATTGCACCAGAAGAGTTGATAAAGGCTACGTCCACTGCAATGACCAGAGGTGTCAGGTGACCTGCTAACGTAGCAATCTGAAATACACAAAAGATCCATACTTAAAAACAATATGACAGTGCATGTTATATGTGTGCATGGGTAATCATGTGGCAGAGGCGGCAACTCCCCTTCAACACTTAATCTTGACCACCTTCTGTGAAATACAACCACAAGGCCATAATCCCCAGGGACTGATGGCCATTGCCCACTACCTGTGGCACCATCTTAAAGACTCAGGAGACAACAACGACTGACCAATGAAAAGCAATGCATGCCAATGCCAACCACCAGAACTCGAACCAGCAAAGTTCAGACGCAACTCCAGAATACTCCACCCACCCACATCACAGAACCAATCAGTGGACGGGTAGTGTAGCTGCCACCAGAATGACATCCCTGATAATAGTTAAAAGGCATATAGGCAATGTGGCATGTATTTACCTGCATTCTTAGCTATTTAGCCCGGGGTAGCTATTTGCATTTTGTAACCAATGGTGAAGGTGAAATATGACACTGCACAACTAAGAGAAAATAGTTCCCAACAGATACATCCATTTAGAAATGTAAACTTCACCAATAGGCTAATTATGTTAAACTATTAATTTGAGTGACAATGTTGGTAAACTTCACCAATAGGCTAATTATGTTAAACTATTAATTTGAGTGACAATGTTGGATTAAAATACTATAAATAAGATACTTTGCCATATTTGATAAGTAACTGTAAAGATCAACCATCACTCTCTGGCATGTGTGTTGTTATGGTTTATTTAAGACAAGATGGCCTCCAACTGCCAGAAGTAGTTCTGGTGGCTAACACCAGTTGCATATCTGGACATCTTCCCCCTCATAGAACAATCTGACTCTACACATCCATTTAGTTCTGAACACAACGTAGAACTGAAAGATACAGATAATGTTACAGTTTATCATCAAAAGTATATGTATATAGAGAGATATAACACAGATGACATTTGTTATCTACAGATTTAACCTGTCTACCGGTCTAGTGATTGTTGAGGATCGCCTGATCTCCTTGGTGACTGGTGTTCTGACTACTTCCCCCCTGACCGGACTAGTTTCTTCTGGATCCTGATGCTGTGGACCTTCACCCACTGCCTCACTTGTGACCTCCTCTGAGCTTTCAGTAGGAGAATTGCTAGGAGCGGTCCCTGACCCCCTTCAGTTCAAACCTTTCATTAACTTTCAAGAGTTGACGCCTATTGCGTCTTATGATGTTACCCTCTTCCGTCTGAATCTTGTATGACCTGGGTCCCACCTGCTCACTGACCCGGGCCGTCGAATCCCAATGAGTACCTCTTACTCTGACTACATCACTTTGACTCAGTGGGGGTAGGTCTTTGGCTGTCTCATTGTACTTTTCTACTTGTTTTTTTTTTATCTCTTCCTTTCTGCTCCCCTTTTCAACACCCTTGTATCTCTTATCCAGTCGTGGTATTTTCCCGTTTAGCTTACGCCCCATTAACATCTCCCCCGGTGACATGCCTATCTCTCTGGGGGCCATTCTATAGTTTAGAAGGGCCAGGTAGGGATCCCCCCCACTCTCTTTCGTCTTATTTAGTAGGGACTTTATTATTCCTACTCCCCTCTCTGCCTGCCCGCTTGATTGTGGATATCTGGGACTTGATGTTCTATGTTCAAATTGATAGGTCTTTGAGAACTTCTTGAATAACTCAGAGCTGAACTGTGGACCGTTGTCACTAACCACTCTTCTGGGTATACCATGTCTGGCAAACATACTTTTTAAGTGTGTGATGACTGTATCAGAGGTCGTTGAGCTCAGCATGGCTATTTCGGGATAGTTGGAATAATAATCTATGCATATTAGATAATCCTTTCCCCCCAGTGAAATAGATCCATGCCGACTTTTTCCCACGGTCCCCACTTTATTCTATCTTCTTCCCTGCTGTGCGTTTCTTTGGCCTGTGCCGGCCTGTACATCTGACAGGCCCCACACTTTTGAACACTTCCTTCTATGTCATTATTGATGGTAGGCCAGTATATAGCCTCCCTTGCCATCCTTTTCTGTTTTTCTATGCCTAAATGGCCCTCATGCAATCTACTTAGCATTTCTCCTCGCATACTAACTGGTATCACTATCCGGTCCCCTTTTAGGATAATTCCATTTATCAGGCATAGTTCCTCTCGGAACGGTGCATAAGCTGGACACTCCCCATTGTTCCACCCACTTAACATGCAGGTCTTTACCGCTGTAAGGACATCGTCCTTACATGTTTCTACTGCTATTTTATCTAGCTGTGCCTGGGTGGCTGAGACTGAATTATTTATCATGTCTACCTGGGCTTCGACTTCTGTAGCTACTTTTATATCTTTCTCTGACCTAGCCCTGCTGGCATTTGCTCGGGACAGGGTATCTGCAAGGTAAAGGTATTTTCCAGGGGTCCACCCAAGTACATAGCGATATTTTTGCAATTTTAACATGAGTCTTTGTATGCGGGGAGAGATGTCATTCAAAGGTTTGTTTGAGAGGGGTATTAGTGGTTTATGGTCGGTCTCCAACTCCACTTTGTCCAATCCATATATATATAACAGTGACATTTTTCACAACAATATGCAAGCCCCAGACACTCTTTTTCTATTTGAGCATATCTTTGTTCACACTCCGTCAAGGATCTGGCCCCATAAGCCACTGGCTTCCAATCCTGGTCATGGCACTGAAGCAAAACCTCCCCCAACCCATCCTTAGACGCATCGGTTGATACCTTGGTGGGCAGCCTTGGATCATAGTATGCCATGACAGGCTTGGACGCCAATGTGGACTTCAGATCTTTCCATTCGGCCTCATGCTCAGGACCCCAGAACCACATAATTTTCTTGCACAGTAATGCCCTGAGATGAACACATTTGTTGGCGAGATTTGGGATGTACTTCCCCACATAATTGATTGAGCCTAATGCTCTCTGAACATCTTCTTTACAGGTTGGTGTTTCCATGTTTACAATTGCTTCAATCATATCTGAGGATGGGCTAATCCCCTTATCACACAATGTCTCCCCTAAAAATGTTATTTGTGTTTTGTTAAGCTGACATTTTTCCCAGTTCATGCTTAGTCCATACTGGTTTATTCTTTGTTTCACAGCTGACAGTCTTTCGTTGTGCACTTTTTCACTGGCACCCCACACAAGAATGTCGTCCATGAATACCCTCACGCCCTCTAGGTCCCCAAACATTTGTTCCACGGACCTATGAAACACTTCAGGTGCAGAACAAAGTCCGTATGGTAGCCTGTCATAGGCATATCTTCCGAATGGCGTATTAAAGGTGGTGAGGGCCTTGGACTCATCTGACAGCTTTATCTGCCAGAACGCTTGCGATGCGTCAAGTTTACTAAATACCTGAGCTCCATTGATCTCCGCAAAGATCTCCTCCCTTGTAGGCAGCTGGTAGTGTTCGCGATGTATGGCCGCATTCAGATCTTTTGGATCTAGACAGATCCTGAGTCCGCCATTTGGTTTCTTTACCACTACCATGTCACTCACCCAGTCTGAAGGACTCTCTCTCTTGTGGATCACACCTATTTTCTCCATTCTACGCAGTTCCTGTTTCAGTTGATCCCTTAATGCTATAGGGACACGCCTGGCTGGCCTGATCACTGGTCGGGCATTTTCCTTTGTCAATATGTTATATACAAAGGGAATGGATGACAATTGACCCTGTGTGTCTGGCACTGTGTACTGTTTGACATCCTCCAGTAACTGACTGTCCACTCGTCCTTGTATGACATGGACACGTTTCACCAGGCCGAGTCTCTCACAGGCTGCTGCACCAAGAAGACTAGGGCCATTTTCAACAATTACAAACATTACTGGATACGTCTTCTTCTTTACAGTTACTCGCAGCACAGACGAGCCCCTCACTTTTATTTCAGCATTGTTATAATCGGTCAGGCGCACATTTCCTTGTTTCAGTTTGGGTCTGTCTCTCAGTTTCCTGTACTCACGGGCATTCAGGAGATTAGCACCAGCTCCAGTATCTAACTTGACCTGAATTAACGAGTCGCCAACTTAAATATGTTTACCATTGATGTCTTTATTAAAAACCATCCTTGAAGGTAGATTAGGGGCTAAAACAGTTTGGTCAGAGACTACTCTAGTCCTTCCTGTTTGCTGTTGTCAGTTTTACACTTTGTTGACTACAACGTGTGTGTAGTGACCTCTGAAGCCAAATTTTCCACACCTCTCTCTGAATGCTGGGCACTGTCTTACTTTATGTCTGGTCGTGCACCGCTTACAGTTGAATTCGCCATTGCCGCTCTCACCATGAGGTCCCACTGTGGTTTCCGCTCCACGCAACTTGCTGTCACTCCAGGCTCCTTTGTTCCTACTGTCACTGCTGCATCGGTTGCTGTCATACCTCTGCTCTGACAGCACCTACGGTCGTTACTGGGTCAGCGTTCAGGTGCTCGCGCAGATCGACGTGGCGGTGACCGGAAAGACGATCGTTCGATACCCAGAGTCACTCAGGCTGTCTTTCACCTTGCCCTCAGCACGGCATAGTAGCATTGTACGATTTGAGATGGACTTCGGTGATAGTCCCGTTCTGCATGTGGCTGCCTAGTTTTAGGTCGGTTACGATCTTGCTCTTATCTACTATTCTCGACTTTTCTGCTCATTGTGTTGAACACTAAATGTCAAATATATTGGGGGGGAGGGTTTTTCTTTTGGGAGTCCGAAAGCCTCGACTACTTTTGCTACAACAATTGTGTCCATATTATTCTTCCTCTGGGAATTTTCACATCGCCTCTGAATGCTGGTAATCATCTTTGGATATGAACGCGATACATGCCTGGTGCCTCCGCTCGGCAACTGTTAGCAGTAGAGCTACTTTTCTCGCTCCCTCTGGCACATTTATCGCCACCGCATACCATTCAAATTGTTCCTTAAATCTTTCCCATTTCTCCGCCACATTCCCATCTTTCATACGAAGAACTTCAGGTGGCTTTAATGATTCCATTGTCCGCTAATTCCTTTTCACTCCTGGCACCATGTAAAGATCAACCATCACTCTCTGGTGTGTGTGTTGTTATGGTTTATTTAAGACAAAGAATGGCCTCAACTGCCAGACTTGTATGGTGGCTAACTCAGTGAGTTACTTGGACCGTAAAGTAACTGCATCTGAGTAGGGATACAGACCATGTGGGGACTACTTGTCTGGTGGCGATTGTTCTAAAGCAAAGATGTCCTAAAGAATTGTAGGAAAGAATTTATCTACATCGAACCATCCCAAGTTCCACAAGGTCGCAACAAGGTAAGTGCATATCAAGTAAATCTTCCTATATCAGTGCAGAGCATTTTCGTAAATGTAGGACCATTATTTATTGTCAGAATTTAGATTGAAAGTGACATGTACTGAGACTGCCATTTTGCCTTTCACATGTGCTAATCCAGCCATGAACCTATTAGAGTGTCACCATGCACTGAATGTTATATTATAGTCATTTATATTATAGACATTTAATAGCAGGCTGTATAGAAGTCATTTATATTATATACATTTAACAGCAGGTAGTATTGAAGTCGTTTATGTTATAGACATTTAATAACAGATTGTATAGGTCAAGTCTCCCATTACTATGACAAAGTTAAAGTGTTGAATAAACGTCAGTAAAGTCTATAGAGCTGGGGCTGAGGTAATTTCATGGTGCCAACTGTGTGTAATGCTAAGCAATCTATGTTGTAACCAGGGTAGTATAGCGCAATGTGTAAAGATATACAGTGAAATATGAAAGCTGTATGGGTTAACTTTATTCTTGGTGAACTCTTTTATTGTTCATCTTTCAGTTTTCACGGTGTTACGGATTAAAGCATACATCAGTCAAAAACATGTCGTTGTCATTTGTGGTACTGCGGGCACCCCTTACAGGTAGAGTTGTGCATTCGTGTCCCCAGAACTCAAAGCCTTGAACATTATGGTTCAGTAGACCTTATGAATCAGAAAAGATCTAATTCCTTGATAAAACTTCAGTTGATACAAGTCTTGTGGATATTTGTGTTAAAGATTAAATACCATTGATCAAATGGGAGAAGATCACAGTAGTTATCATAAAGAGGTTGCAAAGTGGTCCTCAGTGGTCGCTAACCTCCTTGCAACCATTTTGGTTGAAAGGCGTTTAATTGCAGCTACTGCATTACAAACCTCCTTGCGGCCAAATAGGTTAGTGGTTGACGACCATTGCTTTGATCACAAGGAGGTCGCTCGTGACTGCGTTCTTTGGTCCAAAGTTGTCGCAAAGTGGCCACTGACCACTGTGCAACCACTTGCGATCATTTTGCAACCACTAACGACCTGTTTGCGACCACCCCTTTTTTTGTGGTTATAAGGCGGTCGCAAGTAGTAGTGTGACTCGGGTATAAGTTACTTACATGGAAATTGGCAAGACAAATAGTACAGGTGGAAATGCCCAACAACGCACCTCCTGGGAAGATGAGCCATGAGGTATCTGTGACAAAAACATTTTATGCTAACAGCATATGTGATGAGGGTAAATGAAGTTGTTGTCATGGGATTGTGTTGGCTTCTAAATTACAAGGCACAGTGGTATAATTACTTTTCCAGATCACAATCTAACTTTATGATTAATTGTGGGGGATTCAACAGAGAATATGGTCCCCCATTAACTGATTTTCCCAAGTTAGCTAATGTAGCCTAATTCATTTTCCCTGACCACATGACAAGGTTAGCTGTTCTGCAGGACAGTATTCCTAATCCTCTCTGCCATACAATGCAAATTTCTCACATTTGCCTGACATTACCACTTTTCATGTTAAAGTTGCATAGTTCACTGGTTTTGATTTTCCGACATTTTCTACAATAAATATATTAGGTTGATTGCTATAATCTACCTTACTTTAGTTTGAAGTAACTTCGCTTTAAAATGACTAACTTAATTAGTAGATATTTGGAGTGTAAACATGCCAAATTAATTTCTGCATGCTTGTCAAAACTCCGATCCCATAGGCTTCAGCAGTAAGAGATTCTACTTAATTGACTTCGTACGCCCTTGTATGTAGAAAAAAACCACTTAATAATTAGATCAGTATCTAAGTCGGCGATGTGGATTCAAATCTAGATAAGTGTTTTGCTTTTGAAAAGTTAATGGTTTTATCAGACTATCCACCTTGAAGGAGAGAGTCCCCTTTGAAGAATAACTACTATTTTTAAGTGTCAGGGCGATACTTATATTTTACTTCAGACACAATGCTACCCTCCATGTTCATCAAGATGCAATAGTTTAAGATAACTGAAACACAGATCATAAAATAGGTGTTAAAAGTAGCACATTTATAAATGTGTACATGTTGACTTATCCAATGTAACAGTAGTTTTTTTTAATAAAGTGGCCAAAATATAATTTCTAGGATGATACATTCATTTTCTGACTCTTCCGTACCTAATACCATTTAAGTATATACGTTTGTTTGTTGTTGTTTTACATTCTAGCAACATCTAAGGTCATATCAGGACGGGTACGACTTGTGACAGTGCACACTCATGGCGACTTCATAGTGCTGCTCTACTGGGAGTCCAGGCCACCAGCACCTTGACCTGATATCCCACTCAGTCACATTATCCTGACACTGAGCCAACCAGTCCTTGCCCTATCCTAATAATTCCAAGTGCCAGGATAGGAAGCGACAAGTATACATTTTCATGTCATTGGTTTGACTCGACCAGGGTTCGAACCAATAAACCCAAGGGTTCGAATCCCCTGATCTCCCAAAGTAGGAGACGGATGCTCAACTCATTCGACCATCCCGTCTGGTCTAAGTATATAAATGTACATACCTATATTCACGAAGGCCAACAGGAGATATGAAATTATTCCAGCCATGCTGTAAGATAACCATGAAGCTTATAAATAAAGGCATTAGATAAAAACTAAAACAAATTGAATAGGGTAACTGCATATCTTCCTATATACATCAATGTTGAATTAACATTGAATATAGAATAATAATCCAGTTAACATGCATTAATAAGATGCTAATTATTATGGACCTAAAGTCGGAAATAGAAAATATATAGAGACAATTAATTATGGTATCAATAGAGTATATGAAGTAAAAATAATAGTCAGAAATGAATTAGGAAAATTAGTGATTAACCATGTCTATAGACTTATTTGTCATCTCTTGAATTTGACAATACTGTACCTTCCAATCATCCTTGTTGGCAACAGTCCATGCCTGTCAAAAAAGATTCCTGCCACAAAGGATCCGATTCCAAAGCATATCAGGCTCACAGTGAAGGCTACGGACAGGTAAGCGTCCTGGGCAGAACAACTGTGTGTAAAATTCAGCTCTGCATTATGGAAGCTTGAATTTGCCGTTACTTCCTCTTTTAGAAGATCCATGTGCTTACAAACAGCACTGGAGTTGTTTATTGAAGATGGATTACACAATACACTGGAGTTGATACCCGGAGTTGGACATAGGTTTGCATAGATGCCATCAATCTTGAAGACATACACAAGGTTATACCAGCCAATCAGTGTCCCTCCAAGCAACAAGCATTCCATCAGACACACGAACAGGGTGATGGTATGTCGGCAGTTGAAGCTTCTTGAAGGAGTCTATGTATGTAATGACAGAATTAAACCAGGTCTAAGTAGAAATTTGATGGTGTTTGAAAATTTATTTGAATAGCGAAATTCTATCAAATTAATATTCCACTGTTTCTGCATAAGAGCAGCATCTAATATATTTCTAGAAGGTAAGTTATGTAGAGTATAAAGCATATGATGAATGATTTCATGATGAAAATTGCATCATTTTGGGTAGATACAAGATTCACCCCGTACTGCTGTACTAGGGGTGCAAACCAACCCTATGTAAAAGCTGTCGAAAATGCGGGTCAAAGAATTGAGACCCTAATTTCACAATCTAAGAAGCAACATTTATTCTTTACATATATCTTATTGATAGCCCGCTACCTTTGAGTTGAAAAATATAATATAATATATAGCTTAATAAGATATAAAAGTGAAATCGACGGCGTTCTGCGGCCGCCATCTTGTCTTTTTGCATTCTCTCCCATTTCACCAAATCTGTGCCGATATAAGTAGCCATTTGATACTGGAGCCACAGTTTCTAGTTCAGGTTCCATACTAAAGCTATTTTCGCCCGTATTTAGACTACGTTGTCTTTCACCCGTGTACTACAAGTACCGGGTGAATCTTGTATCTACATTTTGGGTAGTTTTAAGGTTTTGTGATGAGCATAGTGGAATCAGTAGGTTAATAGGACCAAATGTCTGACTACTTGAGGAGAAATAAAAGTCCGAACTGAGGCACTGTTTTTTTGCATCATTCGAGTATGGTGACTACAGTGATGTTCATTGTTTGTTATACTGAGCTCATACTGTCACAGCAGTAAGTCTTGCACCCTACCTCCATCTGCAGGGATGGAAGATATCCGCGATTTCGTGCATTTCCGCGTTTTTTTAAATTTTCACAAATGCCAAGGATATTTAAATATGACAGTAATTGGTCAGTTTGAATCCAGTTCTTATATGATCTTACATATTGCTAGGGCATCAAACCCAATCAAACCGCAAAGCAAGTGCAACTAGTAAAACCCAGAGCCGTTTCAAAGTTAAGGCAACATAGTTTCTCAAACAGGATCATAAATATATGGAATAGTCTCCCACAAAATGTTATAGATGCCAGCTCAATAAATTCATTCAAGAACAGATTAGAAAAAGCATGGGCTGATGATCCAGGGAAATTTGACCACTTATTCACCACATGCTACTAATTTATTCCTTGTGTTGCTAATTACTTGCACTCAAGCAAAAATGAGAGACAAATAAGTGTTCACACTTCCTGTCTACCAATCGCTATATCGAGCATAAGCATATTCAGCTCAAAACTGAGCAACCCAACTAGCCACGGTGCGACCCAACCAGCCACGGTTGAACTCGTTTCAGCCCGTTTAAACTTGTTTCCGGTACAAAGGCTAGGGGACCAGGTTGGAAACTGAGCGATAATAGCATGCCCACATCCTACAGACTCAGGTCAAATGATCGAATATGCTGGAAACAATTATTTCATTTTTTAATTACCGATAAAATCTAAAGCCCCGTTCACACAGGCGATTTAATCCGCCTCATATAAATCGCCTTGCCTAGTTCGCCTCACATTTGCCGTGTGAACGCGACGTCAAGGCGGATTAGGGCTGAATCGATTCATATGATTCGCTTTATATAAACCACCTCTGTAGGTGGTTTATATGAACCGAATTTTATGATTCGACTTATATCGCCCGTGTGAACGCAACCAACTTACTTGAGATGGATTAAGGACGTGACAGTCGAGACCTGAGCGTGTTGACTTTCCGGTAAATTTGCTTTATGAACCTGCTAGAGGTGCACATATATTTTTTTCATCATTTATTTTTAGGGTTTCACTGCCCAGCAGAAGTTTTGACTGTTCCAAACTAATACGATTCAGTCCATACATATCTAGGTCGAACCCACACTCTCTCAGGCCGACGTCGACGAACCCAAACTGGCGCTGGTTAGTCTGGACTTGCTCATGCGCAGATATCCACTTCCGGCTTAAACCGATTCAAAGCACTGCCCGTGTGAATGCGAAACACTTTCAAACTAAATCGATTCATATGATTCGCCTTGTCTAAATCGCTTTATATTTTGCCCGTGTGAACACAGCTTAGCAGCATCGTCTGCGCATTGTCAATGGTCGTGAGCAATCTTCATACAGAAAAAGTGAAATATCTCTAAAACCAAACCACCTAGAAACAAATCTAGAAAACATGTTTACTGAAAAGATTATATTAAATTTATAAGGTTAGTGACACTGACACTATAGTGACAGTATGAGGCAGCAATTTGTGGTGATAGGCAACGGTTTGAATCGGGCTGATGTTGACACATGCGCAGATGATGCGCAGATGCATGCGCAGATGCTTTGACGCATGTGCAGAAGTGATGTTGAGAACTGAAACTGGTTGAGAACTGAAACCGGGACAGTGGGTTACTTGGGTCGGATCATTTTGCACATGGCACATGTATTTGTCGACTCTACTCGCCGTGTTCGATTTGAAATTCTGATGACTCTGGTGAGTGCCAGGGGACCAGGCTAGACCTCTGTGAGACAATTATTATTTGACGAGCTTATTGTTCAGATATTATCACATATTTATGTATCTTTTGCACAGATTAAATTGTTTGAAGTATATTTGAAATTGATCTACATTGATTTCTGTTTAAATCACACAATATCACTACTTACTGAATGGGAAACTAATCTTGCAAGGGTATGCTCGATATGACCCAGTGGTCAGCCGTTTTTGCTTCTTTCGTCGCTGTGGACCCTTCTCATATCGAGGGGAAAGAGGGATTGGCAACATGGACGATAATACAGTCACAACAATGACAGCGACACTCCAATGATAGCCTGTACTGATTGATCAGTGGAATGGAGCTAGGATAGTGCTTGGAGAGTACTGTACCAAACCTGACTTCCAGGAATTTTCTGCGATTCCCTGACAGTGCTAAGCCTACGGGAGAAAAGCAGCGTTTGCGCGGAGATTCGAGTAAGGAAGCCGGAGACCTGGTGGGAGTAAAAATATTTATTAACACAGTGAGGGAGGGTTACACAGTGGGGGTCTCTCAGTCGATCTCGTCGATGTCGAGAGGGGCGTCTTGGATGGCCGGAGGCTCTGAGGCCGCCGGAGCCGACCCCTACGTAGTAGTCCTTAAAAAAGAGGGTGGGTGGGTGTGGTGAAATGTTCACACCGTGGAGGATCGAAACTGGATGTCCAATGGCTGGGGGGAGGTTTCGGTAAGTGTGAGTGAGCGCCGCTTGGGGCGTGGTGGGTCTCCGGCTTCCCGCCCGAATCAACCACAATTTGAAATTATGCACCGATTCGAGTAAGGAAGCCAGAGACCTGGTGGGAGTAAAAATATTTATTAACACAGTGAGGGAGGGTTACACAGTGGGGGTCTCTCAGTTGATCTCGTCGATGTCGAGAGGGGCGTCTTGGATGGCCGGAGGCTCTGAGGCCACCGGAGCCGACCCAAAACAAAGCGCTAAGGCTCGGGGGGGCCTCAGAGGGGGCGAGGCTCGGGACGTAGTCGAACACAGCCGACGACTCCCAAGTGCCCTGGGCCATTATGGCCGCCAGGTCGGCGCCATGCGCGGCGCACGCCTGGGCGGCCCCCCGCTGAAGGCCGTGGAGTGTGAAGCGCGAGGCTTCTGGGACGTCCGCCTACGCGAGCGCCTCCCTCACCATGGGGGTTAGTAGCTGAGGGGTGAGTGGGGTGCCTGTGTGGCACATGAAGGCTGGGGCGTCAGACGGGGCCGGCACCTGCCACGGGGCTCGGAACCACGCGTGGACCGGGCACATGGGCGACCCGGGCAGGGCCGGCACAAATAGGGCGACCGCCTGTGCGGGGTCCCTGATGGTCTTGGAAGATGAGATGGCCACGCGCCTGCCCCCCGGGGCGCGAGTGACGTCTCCGCGCCTGATCGTGTGGGGGCCTCCCCAGCCGCCGTGGGAAGGGGAGAGGAGGTTCGACTGCCACATGAGGGTGAAGAAGCCGATGATGATGGCTGCCCAGGGGACCAGCCCGCGGTGTCCCCGGGTGCAGAGGTGGTCGTAGATGACGGGGTCAGATGGTCGACCCGTCGGTCGAGCATGAACTCGACGTAGCGCGCAGCCTGCCTCGAACGATTGCGCCAGGTGCCCGGGGCCAGCGCTGCGCAGTGGATGCTCATGAGGTGGTCGTGGTCCCCCCAGTCGATATCTGGAATTATAGGTGATGGTCGAACATGGGCAAGTCGAAGGGCATCACAGGTTTTACGGACATAGTCTAGAGCGACCGGGGAGGAGTGCGCTCGGCTGAGAGCATCGGCCAGGAGCAGCTCGACACCGGGCTTGTGCTTGATGGTGAGTGTGAACGAGCCGAGGGCCGCCTCGAGCCAGAGCTCGCGGGCGCACGCCCCCAGTGTAGGGTCAGTGGCGCGCCCGCTGTCGAGGGCCGCGGCGGAGGCGGCATTGTCGGTGTTCACTATGACTTCCAGGCCGCTCGACACCAGGGGGTGCAGTGCCTTGACGGCCTCGAGCTTGTGGATGTTGGGGTATGCGCGCATGTGTCGGTCATCGTAGGCCTCGGAGAAGCAGCTCTCCGGGGAGAACGCCCCCCCTCCGGTGAGGCACGAATCGCACTCGATGGTCCAGGTTGGCCGGACCGGGGCCGGCAGAAGGTAGAGACCGTTGCCCCCGGCCGCGTAGTCGAGGAACCAGCGGTTGTCCTTCCGCAGCTCCGGGTCCACGTCGGCGACCCCAGGGGCAGGGAGCTCGCGGAGGCTGCGAAGGAGGCGACGCATGAACTTCCATGCCGCGGGGATGCACCCGCTGATGTGAGTGATCTTCCCGATAAGCCGCTGGAGGGCCTTCCTGGACATGGAGGGCCGCGACAGCCAGGCCTTACACTCGTGGATGACCTGATCCAGCTTGATCTCTGGGATCCTGATGACCATGCACTGGGACCATATATCGAATCCCAGCCAGGATAGCCTGACCGCCGGAGGGGTGCACTTGTCGGCCGCCAGGTCAACGCCCAGGCCGGCGCACAGGGCTCGGAAGGTGTCGAATGCCCAGCAGGTGTCGAGGTAGAAGGCCTCGCATCCCACGAAGTCATCAACATAGACGATTGAGTAGAAGCCTTGCTGGGCGAGGACCCACGATATGGCTGAGGTCACCCGGACGCATGCAGCGCCCGAAGTCCGGCATCCGAACGGAAGGGCGATATCTACGTAGGTCCTGCCATCGACTGTCATGCAGAAGAGTGCGGCGGACAAGGGGTCCGCGCGGAGCTGCCGGTAAGCACAGGTGACATCTGCGGTCCAGGTGAAAGCTCCTTGGCCTTCGTGGATGATCCTGCTGCCCAGGTCCGCGACCGAGGGGAGGGTGTAGGCCGCGGGGAGGCCGAGGTACTCGCCCCGAGGGATGCCCGCGTTGACGCTTCTACCGATCAGGTACGAAAGGTCGACGATGATGCGTCGCTTCCCGGGCACGGTCTTGGGCCTGGTCTTGACGGGGCTACACTCCGTCCATGGCGAGAAGGGGGGCACCTCGAAGGGCCCAAAGGAGGGTGCCCAGCTCGAGCTCACGGGGACATAGTCAGTGACAAAATGGGCATGGGCGGGGTCCTCCCGATGGTTGTGGTAGGTGGGCTTGGGGGGAGCTGGCGCACAGTAGTTGGCCGGAAAGCCAAACTCTAGCTGGTCGACCAAGGTGGAGTCCAGGTGGTCAGCCAAGCCCTTCCTCCAAGCATCGATGTTGAGGCCTGACTTGATGGGGACGCGGGCAGCCAAAATGTTCAGGAGAGCCGTGGCCCTGGCGGCGTTGTACGCCGCTGTGTAGTGTGGGTATCGGTTCCACGCGGTACCCGATATCACCGGCCAAATGGCTTTAAGTGTCTGTCTGTATTGATCGGGGGAGGGCCCACAGCGCGGCTCGACCAGGAGCGACTGCTGGTGTAGGCTGTCGATCACTGCCTCGACAGGCTCCGACAGGTGAGTCTGGCCCGGATGGGCATCCGTGCGCGATTCGGGCCGGCCGGGTGTAGAAGCCTAGCCGGGGCGGAGGCGGTGGACGAACTCGTCATATCGCGGGGGCGGGCTGGTCGTGTTTACTGTTGTCACTGTTGTGTGTGGCCCGCTGACGTCACGCGGGGGGTTCCCCGGGGGAATCCCGCCGCTGGTGACCAGCGTGCTCGCCCCGCGCCGGCCCGCACCCACAGCCCGGGAGCCCGCCAGCTGGGAACCAGCGGCAGGGCTGTGGTGTTTGTTAGGGGCGGCCCGGGGGGGTATCCCAGTGACGTCACAGGGGGTATCCCGTGAGTATAGTGGCTTCGGGCCGAGGGCGGATGTGTGGCTGCGGGTTTGTTTACCTTGGGGGCCTTGGTTCTCGGGGGTGCCGTATGCTGGTTGAGTGTCCGTGGGCGGTCCTGGTCAGTGTGCCGTACGGGGGTGGGGGAGGAAACCCCACCTGCCCTCGAAAAATCCGCCGATGTCTTCTTTGCTGCCCCTTTCTCCCGGGATCGTTTGGAGTAGCACGCGGCCTCGGCGTGAGTCGTGAGTAACCGCACACATGCGTCACTTTGTTAGCTCCAGCCCTGTGTGACTCCCCCTTAGGTGCCTTGTCACAAGAGTCGGGGTCCCGGTTCCATGCGGTACAGGGGGGGCCCCATGGTAGCCTTGTCGTACGTATTACGGGCGTCCGTCCCCAGCTTGGCCGCCTTACTGACTTTGGCCACGGTGCCGTTCGCCATGGCTGCGGTGTGTCCGGCCATCGCTATCACCTCGATGCGTACGGCCGTGATGGCTGCCTGGTCTCGCCATCCACGCGGAAGGTGGCCGTCGGCGATCCGTGTAAAAATTTCTTCCGAATAACAGCATACAATGTTCCACGGCAACGTACAGTTGTCTTGGGCCACGGCTTCCTGGTGGGCTGAGAGGGCTGCCAAGGCGTGGGACGGGAAACCCGGTTGGGTTTCCAGACGCTTGAGGCCGAGGGTGTATTCCTCGCATGTTGCTTCGCCTTTCTTGACCGATTTTCCCTCGTCTACCCGCTTGAACAGATCATATGGGAAAAGATATTTAGAGGAAATACCTTTCTTCCTCGAGAACGTCTTCGCTTCCGCGACGGCCGCGATTATCCTGACGGCTTCCTCTGCCGTAGACCGGGGGCTACGGTACCGGGAGTCGTCCCACTCTCGTCCCACTTGTTGTCGGCGCCCGATAGTGTATCGGAGGAGAGTGCGCAGGTTCGGCGCTCCTGGGGGCGTAGCGTGGGGGGTCTCCCATGAAACGTCCGCCTCCGGGATGTCTCCGTCCAGATCGCCCGGGAGGTAAGCCGGTGACCGTGGGGAAGCCGTCCGGGCGCGGGGGTGGGCACGTCCGGCCGCCGCAGCCGGGGGTGTCCGTTCCCCGGAACGGGGCGGCCGGCCAACTGCCACGGCTGCCTGATGCGCTTCCTCGAGCACCCTCTCCTGGCGCAGGACATGCTCCTCGACACGCTTCCACCTCTCCTCCGTCGCGTCCATGGTCTGTTGCATGCGTTTGAGGAGCTCATCCTGTCGATTGTCTGGCGCGGGGGCGGCAGGGGCTCGCTTTGGCTTCGCGGGCCGCCGGTGCGCTGGGGACGCGGCATTGCCGCCATCTTGGATGGATTCTCCGAGTTGCTCTCGGCTCTGGTCCGGGCGGGATCTCCGTGTGGCGCGCTTCGGGGGCCTACCGGGCTGGCGTGCGGTGCGTCGTGTGCGCTGCATGCTGTTTTGTTATGTGGGTGGCTTTGTTTTAACGTGGGTGTCGAATCTTTTGTGCCTTGGGAGGGTAGAATGGGTGCCTGCAGGTCTGAAATGTTCACACCGTGGAGGATCGAAACTGAATGTCCAATGGCTGGGGGGAGGTTTCGGTAAGTGTGAGTGAGCACCGCTTGGGGCGTGGTGGGTCCCCGGCTTCCTGCCCGAATCAACCACAATTCGAAATTATGCGCCAATTTGCCGGAATGCTAGTGGCTTCTTTCTTTAAATAATGCTGCTGCAATAATAGTACGTTATCCTGGTGATTATTACTATGATTATTAACAGATGGGAAACTGTGTTAATGCTTTATCGGCAACAAGGGCCGTATTCACGGCGAAAATTAATAGTATCTATTTTTTTCACTGTTAATTCTTCTTTTTGTGGTGGTAATAATAATCACCAGGATAACCTTATCTACAGACAACCTCACCATAAATTTCCGCTTTTTTTTGCCGGAGACCACTTTCATCCCTGATCTGTGTAGTGGGGTCGATCGTTGACTGAGCTAAGCCAAAGACTAACAACAATCCTGGCACTTGGAATTATCAGGATGGGGCATGGATTCTCGGGATAATGTAACTAAGTGGATAGAGGTTCATATTGCCAAGAGCACAATTTCTTAGTTGTCCTGAATGTGTTGTGTGATAAGTCTGCATCCATCCTGATATCACCTTCGCTGTTGATAGGATAGGAAACCCCAATCAATCATAGCAATGTAGGATGACAATAGAACTAATGGAAACATTCATTTTACATTTGAATTTGCACACCAATATTAAAGTCGCCAGCGTGGAAAACAAACGAACTCGGAATAGTTCAGATTTGTGCCACAGGGTGTCCTAATGCGCCGGCAGCAGCATAAGCATATTCAGCGCTATACGGAGCGACCCAACCAGCCACGGTGCGACCCAACCAGCCATGGCTGCGACCCAACCAGCCACGGTTGAACTCATTTGAACTTGTTTCCGCTACAAAGGTATTCGGTGTCAGCGATTGGTTAATAATATATCAAAACAAATGCTCGCTGCCATAGAATTTTTACTCAAAATTAAAAGAAATAAACAACAATTTGGCATAAACGTGGTGCACAAATGCAATATTATTACTTTATTATTACTTTATTCCACCGAAACGACGGTCGTATAACATATTGCAAATGGCGGCACCCATAAGAGGCGGCATCCATTTGCAATCGAAAACAACAGCTCTGATTGGCTCAAATTATGGAAAAATCCCATTCTTTTTTTAGTAGTTTCTTGTTCAGACATAGTTACACATATATATGTATCTTTTGCACACATTAAAGTGCTTGAAGTATACTTTTAATTTATCTACATCAACTTCTCTTTAAATCACACAATATCAGGACTTAAAAAATGGGAAACTATTCCTGCAAGGGTATGCTCAATATGACCCAGTGGTCACCAGTTTTTGCTCATTTCGTCGCTGTGGACCTTCTTGGCAGCAGAGGAGATTTGTATATTAGATATTGGGAAATAGCGGTGCTGCCAGCAACAGGCTCAGGGGGATCTGCTGAGCCTGTTACCGGTGAGCGGCACTAATATTAAGTCAATTTTGGGTTTAATTTGACCAAGTTTTCGTGGCGGCGTTAATATCGCTTCGAGTTTGTGGTTAATTTGACTTTTTGAGCATGTAATTCTGTTAAATATGAGAGCTTTGAATAGATTTGGGCCTAATATATTGCTGCCGATACTGGGAACCAGCAACCCTTGTTACTGTGTGAGCCTGTTGCCGGCGATCAGCGCTATTTGACAATATCGCTGCTGATTCAGCAACAGCGGTGATTTGTTTAGTTTACATTCGTCGATTTGACAATATTAATATCGCTGCCAATGTGGTGGTGGCGTTAATATCGGTTCAATTTTAAGGTTAATTTCATGAAATTTCACTTATTGCGTATGTAATTCTGTTAAATATGATAGCATTGAATAAATTTGGCTCTAGTATATGGACACTTAGGCCGTAATCGATTAACACGACCCGAGCGACTCGGGTCACCCGAGTCGTCAGAATTTCAAATCAAGCACTGCGAGTAGAGTCGACAAATACACGTGCCGCGTGCAAAACGATCCGACCCAAGTAACCCACCTCCTGATTCAGCAACAGCGGTGATTTGTTTAGTTTACATTCGTAGATTTGACAATATTAATATCGCTGCCAATGTGGTGGTGGCGTTAATATCGGTTCAATTTTAGGGTTAATTTCATAAAATTTCACTTATTGCGTATGTAATTCTGTTAAATATGATAGCATTGAATAAATTTGGCTCTAGTATATGGACACTTAGGCCGTAATCGATTAACACGACCCGAGCGACTCGGGTCACCCGAGTCGTCAGAATTTCAAATCAAGCACTGCGAGTAGAGTCGACAAATACACGTGCCGCGTGCAAAACGATCCGACCCAAGTAACCCACCTCCTAGCTGAGGTTGGCTACGAGTGATGACGTCACATTTGCGCTGGTAACGCCCTGCAGGATAACAGCTAGCAGTACCAGTCATACATGTTTTTTTTAAAGAATAACTTAGATTAACAAAATGGAAATATAGCTAAACTAGGCCATCATAAAATACTTTAAATCCTATTTTGCTGTAGTTTTATCGGTTATTAAAAAAAAAAAAAATTGTCCACCCGAGCGCGGAGAGGCGTATTGGATTATTCGACCCGAGTCTGTAGGATGTGCGCATGCGCCAAAAAGTGGCTCGGGTGACCCGAGTTAATTAATCGATTACGCCCAGATGGGGCTGCGGCGATATTGTCAAATAGCGGTGCTCGCCGGTAACAGGCTCAGCAAATACTTCTGATCCTGTTGCCGGCAAGCACCGCAATTTCAGCCATTCACAGCGCAGCTTTTCCATTGCAAATGGCTGCCGCCTATGGGGGCGGCCATTTTGGAGACAACAAACTGCCTTTGCAGTTCAGACTAGCCAGAGAGCGTGTATATAAACAGATGAGAGGGACAACTCCCATACTAGACCGTGTAACAGCTGCCGACTGTGGCGCTCCAAGTGGTGGTTGTTGAACAGTATATGACACAGCTGTCAAACTCAAGGCATTGTCAATGGTTGTGTGCAATCTTCCTACAGAAAACGTTAAATATCTCTAAAACTACAACACCTAGAAACAAACTGATTGGAATACACATAGAAAACATGTTTACCAACAAGATTATATTAAATTGATATGGTTAGGGTTCTGGATTTCTATTAATTTGGAATAAAACTGACATTTTTCACTACGCGTACGGCAAACTCAAGGCATTGTCAATGGTCGTGTGCAATCTTCCTACAGAAAAAGTGAAATATCTCTAAAACTACACCAAATAGAAACAAGCCGCTTAGTACACATATAGAAAACATGTTTACCAACAAGATTATATTGAATTTATAAGGTTAGGGTTCTGGATTTCTGTTAATCTTTTAAGAAAATTAATGTTTTGCACTGAGCGTACCGGCAAACTCAAGGCTTGTTCAACAATAACCGCCAGGATCGCCACTGTAGCCTATGTTACCGATTTTCTCGGGAGTTGTCCCTCTCATCTGTTTATATACACGCTCTCTGGACTAGAATGGCCCTGGTCCCCTCCTCTCCCCACACATACTTGGTTCATTTAAACATAAAAACTAAACAAGGTTGTGCTTGGAGAGCATTTGTCAGAGTACGAGCAGTGTCCCAGTGAGCTATAGCTGGTCACTTTAAGCATACAATACCAGTCAGGCAGATATTATCTGTTGGCAACAAACACTATATAGACTTATACCCAGATGCAACTCACATTAGGGGCGTAATCGATTAATTGACTCTGGTCACCCGAGCCACTTTTTGGCACATGCTCACATCCTGCATGTAAAAATATACGGATTTTCGGTTAAGAATTATATATTGGCAGAGAGTATTATTATTCTGGGATGTCGGAGTGGGACTTAGGTTATGTAAACTAAAAGTAGCTAAAATTAATAGAATCCCCCTCCCATTGTACATGATACTGAGTGAGGTAAACTATATGTTATATATTATGAGTGGAGTTGATGGAAATGTACATGATGCTGGGTGGTGTAAACTATCTGTTATATATGATGTTTGGAGTTAATGAAAAGAGCTCCTTTGCAAGAAACAGTACATAATTATTGAAATGTTCTCTATGTGTTCATAAAGAATACAATTGGAGGGAAAGAACAATGGTACTATATATACAACCACACCCCCACCCACACCAAACCCAAACACCCAAACACAAAAAACAACAAACACAACCAACACCACACCCCACAAAACACAAACACAAACAACAAAACACACCCAAAAACACACCCACACATCTATATACATATCTGTAACTGTATGCAACATCATGTCCACCCAGGACCACCTACTGACCCACCTGCCTAATTTGCATATGTATAGAGTGCACCACCTGCAGCTGGTTTGAGTGACAGCCCCCACTGGGGGTGGTCACCCACCCAGTCTGTGGGGAGTGTCTGATTGGCTGGCTGGGGAATGTCCGGTCATCTGACTCCCTTGGCCTATCCTGACCACACATTAGTCTCAACTAATTAATTATTGAAGATTTTGCTTCAGACACACTGAAGGGAAATCACTCTCATCCTGGCTCTTGAGTGAGACAGACCGACTTTTGAGCAGGACCCCAGACACTCTGTCTGATGCTATCCAAATTCCTCTATTCAAATTGAGTTATCCACAGCCATAGGACTCCTGTCCCATGGGTTGTGGGCACTGTTTCCGTATACAGGCTAAAGTGACAATGAGACATAGTGTGGGCAGTATATGAGCAGTGCAGGTGCTAGGTCACATGTAAGGGGGATGACAGGAGTTGCTGCCAATAAAGCACAACTTATTCACTGTTTATCTTTGTGACTAGTTTTCCTTCCTCATTCCAGACATGGTTAATTTGATTAGGCTGATTGCATCACAGGTGAAATGAAGGGGGAGAGTTTTGTAATTACATAGGGTGCTCACAGCGGCAGAGCATCCGTGTTTTTATAACTGGCGACCACAACGAATTCTGAGACGATTCTCGGAGATGACTGAAGTACTCGAGAGGATGAAGGGCGAACACCGCGTGGGCGAACACCGCGTGGGCGAACACCGCGAGGGCAGCCACCTGGGGCCAAATGTAAGAGTCCGGGTTAGGGCTTGTAACCCATGCGTCGTACGGATTTCCCGGGTTAGCGGCTAAAGTGTCAATGTATGTGCGCGGGTTAGGCTACCGCCTCGAGAGTTAACGTCGCCTTCACTAACTCCCACTTGAGCCTGGGTTAACATGCAGGTTAGGGACCGATTCGGGCCAAATCTATTCAATGCGACCATATTTAACAGAATTACATACTCAAATCGTGAAATTTCATTAAATTAACCCTAAATTCGAAGCGTTATTAAGGCTACCGCATTGGCAGCGATATTAATAGTTATATTTTCGAATCAACGAATGTAATGTAAACAAATCGCCGCAACCGCCGCATCGACGTCGCGTTCCATAAAGTCATAAAGCCAATCAAAGCTGTGTTTACACGGGGAATTGTGAAACGTTCTAGACAAGGCGATTTATATGAAGCGTTTTAGAGACCCGTTTACACGGACAGAGTTTTGAAAGTGTTTTGTCGCCGGGAACAAGCAGCCTTAGTTCTGCCTGTAGCCGGCGAGCACTGCTATTTGTTTACTTTACCCTCGTCGATTCGACGCCGATGTAGCTGCTACTTTAATATCGCTTGGAATTTAAGGTTAATTTAATTAAATTTCATTATTTGAGGATGTAATTCTGTTAAATATGATCGCATTCACTAGATTTCGGCGTAATCGGGCCCTAACACTGCCGGGCACCAGCGATTAGTTACTGCTCCCCCTGTTCCCGGCACGCACTACTATTTTATACTATCGCCGCCCGGGAACAAGCTGAATCGCTCCATCTAGACCACCTCCGGAGGTGGTATAGATGAAGCGTTTCATATGAAGCGATTCAGCCCTAAAACGCCACAGCGTCGCGTTTACACGGGAAATGTGAGTCGATCTAGGCAAGGCGTTTCATATGAGGCGTTTTAAATGGCCCGTGTAAACACAGCTTTACATTCGGCCCCAGGTAGGGCTCAGTTTTGTTTTATCACTTGTTTTGGGTGCTGGGGCACCCGGACGGGGTGAGACACTGTGTACCGCTGTTCGTTGTAATGAGCTTGGCAGCTCTGTGTGTGAGTGCGGTGAATGTGTGAACGTCGATATATATGTTTTTGTATGTATGTGTGTGCACACAGGTACATATGACTGGAGTGGTGTGATATGTATGTATGTATAATGAAAAGCTAAGAGAGAAGAAACTTAAGAAAGATCAGAGTAAGAAGGAGTAGTTCTGTGTCCTGGGGTCTATGAGGACTAATACAGATTTATATATAATTAATGTTGGTTAGTCCCTTTGCAACGTATTTTATTGGTAAAATAATGTAGGAAATGGTAAGTTAACGTATTGTATTGGTAAAATAACGTAATTAATGGTAAATTAACGTGTGTTATTGGTAAAATAACGTACGAAAGGATAAAATAACAAGGTAGCTAGTAAATAGGAGTGGCGAGGGGGCTGTAACTAATAGAATATTAGTGATCGCACTCCTTTTGCTAGGCTAATTACCAGGATAGACCGACCTCAGAGGGGTCGGTATATTGTATACTGCTAAACAACCCACAGGGGTCTGTGTGTGTGTGTGGGGGGGGGGGGTGAGCTGAGAGAGTGCGAGCAGCAAGCACACCACCCACCGCCGTGTATAAACAGCCGGCAGGACTCAAAAGGACTGTGGGTGAGTGGGGGCTGTACCCAGCAGCGGGTCGACCCACCCTGTCTGTGTGTGTGTGTGTCTGTGTAGGGAGGCCGCGCTCACCAGGCGCACACAGTGTATATATAATTCTGCTAAGATATGCAGCAGAATAGGAATTATTATGGTAAGAAAGAGGCCACGAGGGGCCAGCGGCTACTGGATGTCGCGTCGGTCGAGCTCTCGTCATTTTTTGTAGTTTCAGTTCCTGTATAACAGTTGTGTAGGGTGGTGATACCAATGCTTGTTTGCCACTATACAGACAAAGAAACTTATTTATTTTGGCCACATCATTCGTCAGAGTTCAATATACCGTACATTGTTGGAAGGGAAGGTAAATGGCAGCAGAGGGAGAGGGAGACCAAGAACATCATGGTTTACAAATATTTCACAGTGGACAGGCTTGAATTATTCAGAGTCTATCAGAACAGCACAACATCGGGACAAGTGGAGAACCATTGCATCCAACCCTCGACTAGAGGACGGAACTATTGATTGATTG
>CM059193.1:17083444-17111181 GCA_030323885.1 Branchipolynoe longqiensis | reverse complement strand
GCAGGACCAGGAAATTCACATGGAAATAATTACATAAATTAACACCTAGGCTCGCCTTAAGCAGGGGTGGAATAGCCTGACGGTTAAATATGTATATGTCATTGGGGTGATGACAATAGCACCATACCTGTCAGTGTGTATATGTACATACCTATACACTGTGTGGTGGATATACCACACAAAGAGAAATCCCACTCTGCACCCACACCCACAACTACAACCACACCCACACCCACCTCCAGTGGCCATCCTTGTGTAGACTGCTAAAACACCAACCCATCTGCCTGTGTAGAAACTGTGAAGAGCTACTTACGCCCATTCTAATGATATATTTTGTTAGGTTCCATCCTCAATATTAAAGCAGTTGCAGACTCACCCCTATTTGTTTCTATATGTAAACTGTCTTGGTTTTTCAATACGCCTTGAGAAACCAAGACCTTTTGAATTCCTAGTCCTGGTCCCTACCTGTTGAATAAATACACTCCACTATTTATCCAATCTGTCGTTCCACGTTATTGAATTATGGGAGATTTTCTGATATATGACGCTGCAAAATCTGTAATAGAAATATTTTGCCACAATTGCTCACTGTAAAACATAGTATTGCAACATGTTGGACATTGGGTAATTTGGAGATGAAACCGCGATGCTCGCAGCACTTGCTAAAGCCAACCTGAGGCCAAATACATTAAAACAAACCTGGTGATCATCCCTGACCATGCCTGAAAAATGGCTCGGTGTAATTGGTCGGTGTAGTTGGTTGTTCGGCTGCTGAGGGGTTTGACATAGCAAAAATTAATTAAATCATTTGTAATGTTATATAAAGTTTCTATTTATCATTTCCAAATCGTCTGTTTCTCACCAATTCAGTGAATTACTTCACTGACATGCTTGCATATGCTCAACTCTGCGACATTGGTAATTGCCTTAGTTACCGGAGGAATAATGGTCTGCGGTAAAAGGAGCATCCTGAGTAAGTATATTTCTGACCATACTTTAATCATAGTTAATCCATGCTGGCATCTACTGCCCTAAAACCGGTCAAGTACCTACATTTTGGTGGTAAACACTACAGGTTTATCAATAATATTATGACTACTGATGCATCTGAAAACAATATATGGTTTTAGAAGTGTACTAACGACCATTTTATTTAATTGTCTCTGTCGATAGTATTAAGGCAAACACTTAAATTTAATCATTCTTTTATTGATGCAAAAATAAAATATTATTACCAATATAAGCGACATATGTATGTATATAAATATATATATATATATATGCATATATTATATATATATGCACTACCATGAATTTATGGTTCACCAGAGAATTTTATAGTTTGGGGAATCTTTGACTACCGTTTCCATTCTTGGAGGTTGAATATTTGTTCAAATTTAACTAAGAGGTTTCATCACTATTTGCTGAGTGTACATTATTTGCCCTAAAATATCCTTAAATGTGAGAAATGTAATTGAATTTCGTAGCCTTTGTCGTGGTTGGTGGGTGCGCCGGCCGTCTCAGCCAGTAGTGCTTTGGGCATAGAGGGAGTGCACGTGACGTCATCACTCTGTGGTTAGCCATCTTGGATTACACTTAATACCACCTATGGCACCCCCTGTCTTATACCAAGAACACTGGGCCTACCTGTAGTCAGGGCTGCCAAAGTATGTGGCGCCACCTAGCGGGTACTGCCTGAACCTGTCTAATTCTTTGACAGAGCATCCAAAGTGTCAACATGCTCTTTAGCAAAGATTTGAGGCTACATGATTAATCAAGTACTTCCCCATCATCAAAAAACCCTTTTCCCCCAGCCTTTGAGGGAAAACTACTCAAAACAGTGGCAAATCAGTAAATAAACACAATGTCTTTCATATGTAATCCAAAATGGCCACTGGAAGTTGTCTCGTGATGTCATTACACCCCCTCTATAGCAGGTGCCTTGAAACTGGTGAATGGTGAAGGTCTAGCTGCTGTCTCCACGATCTTTTGTGTGTCTTGATATCCGACGGCCGCTTTGAGTAAATTTAAATGTTCATTTAAATGTAGTGATTCTTTATCATCGTCCTCATACTGATCTTGTACATACTCATCTTCCTCATCAATCTCACCCTCGTCGTACTCCTTCCATGAGTCATAACGTAGAGTGTCTGACTTTTTTCTAGGTCAGACTCCTAATCTGAGGGTCGGCGGTTCGATTCCCCATGCCCCCAGCTCTGCCAATTTGGATTTCCACCGCTGTGTATAACTTACAGCGCCATCAAAGGCCAGTTGCTCTCATACCATGTCTATGTGGTGTGGGAGGTTAAAAATCCCTTGGGTCGGTAAAAGTGTAGGCTCGGGCTTTCTATCAACCAGCAGTGGAATGAGGAAGACCAGTTGTCTATGACTGAAATTTCCCCTGCTTAAACACCTAATGGACCAAAAAAAACAAAAAACAAAAAAAGAAGTGTTACAACTTACATACGAGCGGCCATCTTTCTCTCTAACGGCTGACCGTTTTTCTACTTCTGCAGCCCTCCTTTGTTCAGCCTCGCGGGCCTCACGTCTCATCTTTAGACATTCTGCTGCACCTGCGTCCTCCTTGCGCCAGTTTCCGGCGGCACTGACCCCCCCACTCATTTTTTAATTAATCTTTTTTTAACAGGTCGCCAACCACTTTTCCCCCGCCAATTTTGGACTGTGAGAACGTTTGCGGCGCCAGGTTGGCGACCTGGCTGCGACCACTCGGGTCCTCGCGCCGCCCTGGCGCCGCCCTAGCGCCGCCAGATCGTCCCCAACACCCCAGAGCCGCGCTAATCTTATGGTTGGAGAACGGTTGGCGGTCTGGCGGCAAGTTGGCGCCAGGCGCAGGACACCAGAGCGCCAACCTGGCGCCGCCGATTTTCGGATTTTTCATCGCGTATTTATAAAAGGAATTGTTTTGGTGAGTGGAAATCAGATCCTCCTGGGCCGTCACCCTGTTCACATCTGCTGCTACTTCCTGACTACTCTACACTGCCACCACACCATTATGCCGCCGAAGAAGACGCGACCTTGTGCTACAGCTACAGCTCCTGAAAGACCAGCTACAGCTCCAGGACCATCTCCAGCTCCTTCTTCTGCAGCTACTTCTGCTGCTGCTGCTGTAGTATTGTATCCAGACACCCAAGACACGCATGAAGTTGCGCTGCGAACCGATGAGGAGGAGCCCGAGTTGCACAGAAGCATGCCTGACTTGGTCTTGGACACTGAGATGGAGGGGCAGGTGGAGGGCACTCTGCTCTCCCCGGAAGTGCTCTCCATGGCACAGGAGGACGAGCTGGCGGACTGGTTCAGTGAGAACCCAATATTCTATGACCAGTCGATGCCGGACTTCAAAAAGCGGAGCAAGCGGGACCGGCTCCTGAATGAGAAGGGCGAGCACATGGGTCTCTGTTGTGAGTACTATAATTTCAGATTGTGTTAAATTTTATTCAGTCGTCTGTCTGTATGTATCGTATGTACTTGTTGTATGGTTCTTTGTTGTTGTAGCCATATGTATACAGCATAGTCTATTTTTATACATTTAATTTTTTTTATTAAATGACATGTACACAGGATGTATGTACTTCTTCTAGCCATATGTAAACAGCCTTTTATGTATTTGTTCCCATGTATTTGTGTGTTTTGCTTGGTTTTACATAGAGTTGTTTCGTCCTGTAAATGCTGCAAGCATCTGTTAACATCACTGTTGTATGTGAAGAGTGTAGACACGGTTTACTCATCAGATCTTGTGTTCTTCTTTCAGGCACATTCATCTGGCAGTGGTTCAGGAACCTGCGTACCATGTACGGGAAACTGAAGAAAAAGAAGAGCGGGCAAGGGGCGAAACTTCTCACGGCGAGGAAGCTGTGGACGATGCGCCAGTTCCAGTTCCTCGACCAGCACCTGTGTGTCCGTGCGCCACGCCCTATTGGGCTTGGTGAGTGTTCATGTTTTATTATGTTATATATTGTATGAATGCTCATGTCATAACTGTATGTGTTTCTGTGATGTCAATGTGTACTACCCTCATTCTGCACAGCCTTTGTTCATCACTGGAATTTGTGAATGCGCTATACTACCAAAAGAAACTTAGATGCAAATTCAAAAGGTTCACATGCAACTATACTATCAATTATATAATTAATATGATATTTTCAAGTATACCCAAACCTCACCAACAGTCAACAAAAACCCCGCATAACGTATTCTTTAACAATAAACATGTTCAATTTTGTGTAGAATTGTCTTTGTATGATTGTTAATAGCCAGTTGTTACATTGTATGTGACCATAATATTTGTTCCTCTTCTACCAGACTGCAGCACCCATGTCTGGCACTTCGGCAGTCATTCCCCTGCCAGCTATGCGACCACTCATCATCGACGAGGTCGTGGATGTGGTGGACGATGAAGAAGAGGAAGTCTCGACCCCCACGAGCACCTGCGTGCCTTCCTCCGTGTCGGCCCACACCCCGGAATCAAGGCCAGTTGTCCCTCTCCACAACCAGCCCACTTCCTCTAACGAGTCTTCTGGCGACAAGTCTTCCAGCGACAAGGTGAAGAGGAAGAGACCACTGGAAGACGCAATCATGAAGATGTACGCCCACATATCATGCCGAGACGCTGGACAGTGCCGTCGCTGCCGACGCGGCCGCACCCGCCACCACCGCCAACGTGACGACCCCCATTGACCATCGGGTGGCCTTCTGCACCTACATGTCATCAGAGGTAGGGCGATTAACTGAGAGCCAGTGGTCTGTTTTCCAGAAAACAAATATGGACATGATTTTCAGGATGAGTGAAGATCGGGAGCAGCAACACCAGGGGCTAGAAACACAACACACCAGCTACCACAACTCGCAAGACACCAGCTAATACAACTCGCAACACACCAGCCACCACAACACGCAAGAAACCAGCCACCACAATTCGCAAGAAACCAGCTACCACAACATGCAACACACCAGCCACCACAACTCGCAACACACCAGCTACCACAACTAGCAAGAAACCAGCTACCACAAAACACACCATGCAACTACCACACCTCACAAGAAACCAGCTACCACAACACGCAACACACCAGTTACCACAACATGCAACACACCAGCTACCACAACCCACAACACACCAGCTACCACAACACACAACACTCCAGCTACCACAACACACAACACACCAGCTACCACAACACATAACACACCATCTACCACAACACGCAACACACCAGCTACCACAACACACAACACACCAGCTACCACAAGATGTAACACACCAGCTACCACAACACCCAACACACCAGCTACCACAACATGCAACACACCATGCAGCAACCACACCTCGCAAGAAACAAGCTACCACAACACCCAACACACCAGCTACCACAACATGCAACACACCAGCTACCACAACATGCAACACACCAGCTACCACAACACACAACACACCAGCTACCACAACACACAACACATCAGCTACCACAAGACATAACACACCAGCTACCACAACACACAACACACCAGCTACCACAACACATACCACACCAGCTATCACAACATGCAACACACCAGTTACCACAACACACAACACACCAGCTACCACAAGATGCAACACACCAGTTACCACAACACACCAGCTACCACAACACACCAGCTACCACAAGATGTAGCACACCAGCTACCACAACTCGCAACAAACCAGCTACCACAACACATAACACACCAGCTACCACAACATGCAATGCACCAGCAACCACAAGATGTAACACACCAGCTACCACAACTCGCAACAAACCAGCTACCACAACACATAACACACCAGCTACCACAAGATGCAACACACCAGCTACCACAAGATGCAACGCACCAGCTACCACAAGATGCAACACACCAGCTACCACAACACACAACACACCAGCTACCACAACATGCAACACACCAGCTACCACAAGATGTAACACACCAGCTACCAGAACTGGCAACAAACTAGCTACCACAACTCACAACACAACACCACCAAAACCAATACATTTTTTGTGAAACCCTTCATCCAACCACAAGAAACACTACAGTACACACACTGACAGACGGCCACAGCCACAATCACCAACATATCACAACCCATCAATACAGTATGCACACAACCTTTACCACAGCAACAACCCACAGTAATAACACCACCATCTGGTCGCTACTGTAATGTGATTGAGTGAGGAATGACCACACACGTTGACGTCTGGTTACTCAATGGTTTATTCATGACAGCACTAGTCTACACTGGTCCCTCATATCGCTGGTCCCGGCTGGCTGGTTCCCGGCCCGCCGAGCCTCAGTCCAATAGACAACATCTCCTTTTCACAGAGAACAAAAGATAAACTGATTCTGGAATATACAATATAAGTACATAAGTAGTAATAGTTTAAGTCAGTGGAATGCCAACAATTTGGTCCATTAAATGAGGCTGGTTTGCAACGATGGGTTTCCATACAGTTCAGTCCGATTTTCCTTATGAGCGTTTCACATATACAAATGTACACATGTTGTTGTTCGTTTACAACAGTCTGCATTTCTGTTCCAATAGCATCTGTTTCCACACCGGTTTCACATACATACATGATCTCCCTTTTGAAAAACCATACAATGTAGGTTAACATAAATGCAATGTGCATGTAATAAACAATTCAATTCAAAAGAAAGAAATATCAAGTCTGTATTGTTCCTTACATACACCTTGACAACTACATATTTATAACATATTATGACATGCATGTGCTGGTGTTAGTCCAGTTCGTGATTCCTTGTTACTTTCGTTGTCAATAGCTGTACATGGTTCCATGGAAATTCCCACGATAGAATATAATACAGTTTTATGTGCTTAAAACTAACATTCACACCAGTGCCTCTGGTTTAATCTACTTTACTTTCAGCTTATCAACTTGTCAAGTGATTAGCCAACCTTGTTTTTTTTTTTTTTGTAAATATAGTTTATTCATTGAATAAAGTCTTTTGTCAGCGCCGTGGCACTGGTCTTCCAGCCATGTGACAATACAGTTATTTACAATATATGCAGCTAGCCCAAATCAGCTGAAATAACAATATCAAACATTCAAAGACTTACATATGGTATAGTTTGACAATTCACATACAAAAATAGCAGTTATATGTTGTATTCCTACACACTTGATACATACATGTGTATTGATTAGACCTTTACATTACGGAGTGGTTAGGTGCATAGTTTCCCTTCATAGGTTTGTATGCCTACTATGTTGTGAATTGCAAAACTATCATGTTGTTGGAGTTACATTTTGAGATGGAGTGAGTGTTAGTAGAATGGTTTGTTTATTCTGTTAGATAGAGTGTGGTTAGCTCATAGGTGTGTTTTTTGACTACATGAAGTAGTTTGAGTAAGTAGGTTGTTAGTAATGATGGGATAAACAATGCTTGGAGGATTGTACGTTTCAGTCATTTAGTAGTCTAGTACAGACTTTATTAGTGTCTATGTTTATACAAATACCCTATTATACCAAGAATTATCACTAAGATTTATCTAAGATGTTAACTAAGATTTATCACCGGAACTACACATAAAACACTTCTCATTTACATTGTTCGCGTTCTCTTGACACTTTGCTGATAACACCTTCAAATTAAATGTGCTTTATTTTCCAAGTGATCCACTGTGCCGGTGTTGCCGTTTCCCAGGGACACCAGTTTCCCAGGGACACATCGCTTCTGCACAAGTGTCAAAATCGAAGAGCATCGTCACTAACCTTATAAATTTAATATAATGTTTTTGCTAAACATGTTTTCTATATGTGTACCAAGCGATTTGTTTGTAGGTAGTGTCGTTTTAGAGATATTTCACTTGTTCTGTATTGTCTGTATGAAGACTGCTCACGGCCATTGACAATGCCTTCAGTTTGACGGTACGCGCAGTGCAAAACGTAAGTTTTAGTACAAATTAATAGAAATCCAGAACCCTAACCTTATAAATTTAATATAGTCTTCATGGTAAAGATGTTTTCTATATGTGTACCAAGCGATTTGTTTCTACATGGTGTAATTTGGGAGATATTTGACTTGTTCTGTATGAAGATTTGCTCACGGCCGTTGACAATGCATTTCAATGGAAGTGTCCCTGTCAAACTGGTGTCCCTCGGAATCCGCATCACCCCACTACAGCCCAGGGCTGATTGAGTCGGTCACAGTGGTGACCTCTATTGAAAGGTCAGGGAACCAGGCTAGTCGGCCATTACGTATGTTGGCGTGTCAACACAGATAATTTACGAAAGTGGACACTCGCACTATTTTTCATGGACTACTTACCTACCTTGCACTACTTTCGGCACATGACGGACGTGCTGTCTTCACTTTCCCGCTTTCACCCAGCAGTGCCAGTCGTTTCACTTGGATGGGGGAGTTCCTTTCCTGGTCCTTGTACTAGCTCTGTGTCCGATAGGCGGTATGCCTCCGACGAAGACGAAGAGGGGGCGCCCGGTTGGAACGGTAAAGTCAAGACTGGGGTCTGGGGCCGTATGCATGGAGCGGTGTTAGCGGCGTGTGGTGTTATACCTCTAACTCCGGGTACCTATCTCCGGTTATCGGCGTCGTAGAGAACTATGTCAAGCCGTATGCATGGGCGCTTAAACGGTGAGTGTTAGCTAAATGTGAATGTATTTATAGATTTGGGAAATCCCTCTGTGTTTGTAGGCTCAAATCTATTAAATGCTATCATATTTAACAGAATTACATACGCAAAAAGTGAAATTTAAGCAAATTAACCCTAAAAACGAAGCCATATTAACGCAGCAGCCGCATTGGTGGTGATATTACTAGTTATATTTTCGAATCGACGAATGTAAAGTAAACAAATCTCCGCCGCCGCCGCATGGACGTCGCTTTCCATACTGGCGGCGGCGGCAGTTTGTTTACTGTACGTTCGTCGATTCGAAAATATAACTAGTAATATCGCCGCCAATGCGGCTGCTGCGTTAATATCGCTTCGTTTTTAGGGTTAACTTGCTTAAATGTCACTTATTGCGTATTAAATTCTGTTAAATATGATAGCATTGATTAGATTTGTGCACCTTCCTCACACTAACCTAACACTAACACCGCTGTAAACCTGCTATGAGCAGAGTTAGAATTTCCAGATTCAAACGCGCGGTGTTAGGCCTAACACTGCTCCATGCATACAAACTTTTCTGCGTTAAACCAGAAATCCCGCCTTAAACGCGTTTTGACTCGGTAACACCGCTCCATGCATACGGGCCCTGGAGGTAAAGTTACCAGGAAAAGCGGGAGAGCGATTGGCTTGTCATCTTGCATTAACACGGCACCTAACCCTGACTGACAAGCATCTACTTGGATAACATGGTAATATGACAACACCGGAGCAGTTCTTAACTTTTCCTTCAACTTATCAAACGGCCCCTGCTGTTCGGTCTACCAGTACCACGCGACGTCCTTAGCCAGGAGCGTGCGTAGTGGTTTGGCTATCTCGGACATGTTGGGTATAAACTTGTGTACATATCCAACCATGCCCAGGAACCTTTGGACGCTTTGTTTGTCACGCGGCTCTGGCATGTCGATTATTGCTTGTACTCTGTCTGGATCAGGCTTCACACCCTGCTGGGTAAGTTGATGACCTATATACTTCACTGTAGTCTTACATAGCAAAGATTTGGTTTCGTTCAATTTCAAAATGTCGTCCGTGACTATCCCGATTCCGGGTATATTGCTCATGACACGGTGCATTTCCTGAATAAAAATGTCACCGGCTGTTTTGATGCCAAAAGGCAAGCGGGTGTACCTGTACCGGCCCCACGGACTATTAAACGTGCACAGATGTGAACTTTCTTCGTCTAACTCTATCTGCCAATAACCTGACATTGCATCCAAAACTGAAAAATATTTCGCATCTGCCGTTTTGGCAATAATTTCATCAATCGTTTTGGTAGGGAAAGGCCCTCTCTTTATCGCCTTGTTCAACTTAGTCGGATCCAGACAAATCCTTATCTTTTTTTTTTTTTTTTACAATATTTATGGAGTTAACCCACTCGGTAGGTTCATCTTGTTTAACTATGACACCTAACTCTACCATGCGATCAAGCTCGCTACGTACCTTACCCTGAATGGCAAACAGAATCCGTCTAGGCAGATCAACAACAGGTTGTACAGATTTATCGACATGAATGACAGCATTTGCTTTGATCAACCCCAAACTCTGAAACACATCTTTGTATTCGCTTACCAGCTTCACCGCCTGGGCGCTGGGACTGTTCGTCGGCTTGGAAATGTTCGTCGGCACAGCACAGTGCACCTCATCCACATGCGCCAGCAGGTTCAATGTCACACAAGCCTGCTTGCCCAAAATAGGCTGACAGTTCTGTACCACTTGGAACTTGAACACTCTGTCATTGACGTCCAGCAGCGCCTCCCCGTCGGGAGTGAACCGATGACCCGAGAACGTCATGTTCGTCAGCCACCCAGTAGCAACCCTGTCGAAGACGTACCTCGGCAGCACGTTCGCCTCCGACCTGTTGTCGAGCTTGAACTTGACAGGACAACCGTTCACCCGAACGATCGCATACCACAGCTTGGCGTCTTGCTCGGCACCGCAGTCCGCGGCACCGACGAACAGATCCGTTGCCAGCACATTGACCTCCGCCGGATCTGGGTCTTGCTCAGCATTGTGAGGGTCGGGCTCTTCAACGGTAAGCTCGTTTACCCTGCCCAGTCTGCTCCTGCAGACCTTACTGAAGTGCCCGAACTTCTTGCAGGCTATGCAAGCCTTGCCTTTCGCTGGGCAGACTCCCCGGCGGTGTTCATATCCACAGTTCTGCCAGTGGATCTTCCAAGATGGTGATTCCAAGATGCTGATTTCCGGCATTCCAAGATGGCGATTTCCAAGATGGTGTCGCCGATGACCGAACCGCCGGTGCACCGGTACACGCAGAAGCATAGTTTCTTAGAAAATCAATCTCCTTACTTTCCACGTCTGATTTGGTGTCCTCCAACAGATCTGAACTGAAGTCACTCATTTCACAAATACTGACACATTTTGACACATTTTGTCATACTGGACACAACATGCATTTATAAAAATGGAGCAGAGCCTATCGGATGAAGTTATGATTAAACAAGGAGTTCGACAGGGGTGTGTATTGTCACCATGTCTATTTAACCTGTACACAGAGATGATTTTCAGACACATTGAAGATTGCAAGGGAGTGACAATAGGTGGCATGAACGTCAACAATCTTAGATATGCCGATGACAGTGTAATACTAGCAGACAGTGAGAAAAACCTACAAGATATAGTGAATAGAATCAATAAAGCTGGAATACTATTCAACATGAAGATGAATGCCAGGAAGACCAAAACAATGGTTATAAGTAAAAAGACAGATAAACCAAATGTCAATATAACCATAGATGGCACAAACATAGAACAAGTATCCGAATTCATATATCTCGGACAAAAGATTACAAATGATGGGAGATGTGAGGAAGAAATTAAAAGAAGGATAACAATAGCCCGAACAACATTCTCCAAAATGTATAGAGTGTTAACATCAAGTAAGATATTAATACAAACAAGGAAGCGTATTCTTCAGTGTTATGTGTGGTCTACTCTAATGTATGGGGCAGAGACATGGACAATCTCTAAGAAAATGTACAAACGTTTAGCAGCATTTGAGATGTGGACTTATCGAAGGATGATGAAAATATCATGGACAAAGAAGATCACCAACAAAGAAGTTCTCAGAAAAATTAAAAATAAGAAAAGCTTGTTTGCCACTATACAGACAAAGAAACTTATTTATTTTGGCCACATCATTCGTCAGAGTTCAATATACCGTACATTGTTGGAAGGGAAGGTGAATGGCAGCAGAGGGAGAGGGAGACCAAGAACATCATGGTTTACAAATATTTCACAGTGGACAGGCTTGAATTATTCACAGTCTATCAGAACAGCACAACATCGGGACAAGTGGAGAACCATTGCATCCAACCCTCGACTAGAGGACGGAACTATTGATTGATTGATTGACACATTTTCCCAACATTAACTCAGTAGTTTGCAGCAGTTTGTTATGCAAATTAACATTTCTCACACCAGCCACTAACCGATCGCGCAACAGCGACTCCTCCACCGTACCATACTCACAATCCTTCACCCTATCTCTTAATGCAGTGATGTATGTAGCCATATTTTCTGTAGCCTGATTATGCGTATTAAACTTATATCTTGTGATGATCAGACTGCATTTGCCTACACAATATGTCCGAAATGCCTCCGTGAGTGGCCCGATCTTGTCTTGATCAGCGAGCGCAATATCCATATTGCCGAAAACTTTTTGCGCTTCCTCACCAGCGACGTGAAGAAAGATGCAGCATTGCACTCTTTCTGTCTTCATTATGACACCTGCAGCTGTGGTGTATATGTCATATGCTCTGATCCATGGTTTCCAGTTCGATCTCGCATTGTTGCTGAGGACAAGCTGACCAGGCGGCTGCAAACCCGGCAACGTATTAGCGGGCGGCATTCTTCCTCATCTGACACCATGTGAAAGTACAATGTCTGAACACTTTGGCTTCTGGATACTGAATGGTTTATTCACGGCCTAGGGCTCGCTGAACCCACCGGCTAAACTTTCCATGACATCATCTCATTAGCATAATCCTTTGTCTAAACCTCTGCATCTCGTTAACATATATTAGCCGCATACCTATATGTCTATTACGCATATATCACGCCCACTCTGTACAGTCAATCCCCAACCCCCCAAACCCACACTAACAATCACTGGGCAGTGTGTGTGTGGGGAGGGGGGGCAGTGATAAGTGTTCTACAAAGCAACTTTAAATTGGGTTATACCTCCCTCCTCCCTCCCCTCACGCCCTTCCCCTCCCCACCAACAACCCTAAACTCGGTCATCGCTCCCTCCTCCCCCACCTCCTCCCCCTTCCCACCAGACATCTTGGGCGTAATGGATTAATCAACCCAGGTCACCCGAGCCACTTTTTGGCGCATGCGCACATCCTACAGACTCGGATCGAATAATCGAATACGCTTCTCCACGCTCGGGTGGAAAAAATGATTTTAAAAAAACAACCCGATAAAACTACAGTAAAATAGGATTTAAAGTATTTTATGATGGCCTAGTTTAGCTATATTTCCATTTCATTAATCTAAGTTATTCTTGTTAAAAAACATGTATGACTGGTACTGGTAGCTGTTATACTGAAGGACGGTACCAGTGCAAATGTGATGTCATCACTCATAGTCAACCCCAGCTATGAGGTGGGTTACTTGGGTCGGATCGTTTTGCACACGGCACTTCTATTTGTTGACTCTACTCGCAGTGTTCGATTTGAAATTCTGACGACTCGGGTGACCCGAGTCGCCTGGGTCATGTTAATCGATTACGGCCGTGTTGTCGTTGAGAGGGTGGGGGTAGGGTCATCCACTGGGCCTCTTCACTCTCACAGCACTCCCCAATACACACTGGATATATGCTTAGAGTTATATCGTACCGTATTACTCCAACGGAGCTGATTGCATCAGCACACCCTCATTCCTAGATAAAGGATTCACCCGGTACTCGCAGTACATATGGGTGAAAAACAGCCTTATATAAAAACGGTCGAAAAAGCGGGTTAATGAAATGAGAGCCTAATTTCACAATCTAAGAAGCAACATTCATTTTTTGTAGATGTCTTCATATTTACACGCTACCTTTGAGTTGAAAAATATAATAAAATAGCTAGTTTAATACGATTTAAAAGTGAAATCGACGGCGTTCCATCACCGCCATCTTGGATTTTTGCATTCTCTCCCATTTCACCAAATCTGTCCCAATATAAGTAACCATTTGATACTGGAGCCAGGCATTCTACTTCTTGTTCCATACTAAAGCTATTTTCACCCGTATTTAGACTACGTTGGTATTCACCCGTGTACTGCGAGTACCGGGTGAATCTTTTATCTACCTCATTCCAGGTGTTTCCCCAACCTGTTTTGCGCATTAACTCCTCATTTGCAAATACATATAATGCACTAAATTATATAACAAATGTGTAAGGCATTATGACTAGGTCGTCTGAGACATAACTGTTGATATATTTGCAGTAGAACTCATTTCAATAATCAAATTACGGGATACCATTGTGATTGCAAACCTTGTTTATTGTTTGCTTTAAAAAGAGAATTAGGAGAAGATGTACAAGCTAAGCATGTGATATCCAAGGCACAGGAAATCCAATGAGATCTGTCATGTTGACTTTTCAAGCAACATTCTCGGACACCATGGATAGTATAGCAAACACCCTACTGCATCAAGAACTGAAAAACAACAAAAGGTCTTGAAACTGGTATTTTCCGTTATGCAGTAAATTGCGCGTTGCTTATAACCACACACGTCATATAAACCACTTCTACGGCCACCACAATCGTACACGCAATGCCGAGAAAAATAGGCTGTAGAAGGAACTGTGTCTGTAATGATACGAAAGCACATTTTATTAGAACATTTATTAATACAAAAATTAAGTTGGTGATCGTCCCCGCCCATCCCTAATTACAACAATATTCTTTTTTAAAGAAAAAACTGAAAAATGTGTCGGGCTGGCAGCAATTCAATTTTCATATAATTTAAGTAATTGCTTTGACTTGGCAAAGGCTCAAACACAGGAGTTCAAACCCAGGAGTTTGAATGTCATGACATAGCAGAACGGAGGCAGACGCTCAACTCATTCAGCCATCATGTCTGGTTAGGTATTGAATCTATATCATATGCCAGAAAAAACGAACAAACAAAAATACCCTCCCAACCCTGATTTATGTGATCAAAAGGACGATCACCAATCTTTTGATTATTTGGCCTAATTGGTATAACCCCTAATGTCTAGCACATTTAAGGCAATTAACATCCAACAAACATTTGACTTTTAGCTTGATTAATATAAATCTCTTTAGAAAGGGCAGTTGTTCAATATCAATTAATCTTTGGAACATCCACAACCATACCAACATAAAAACAGCAATGCGATATGTATGTCAAATAGTAAACAAAACAAACGTAAATAAAAAGGCACTTATATTCACGAATGATCCCCAGATTCTTACCATTTATTCCTTACCATACAAAGGCAATTTCATAGAGAATCAAATATGCCTTTTAAAAATGCTTTGCCATTATCAACTTCATTGTGCATGTTACGAGAACATGGGTAATTGAATGCGTATGACCGACGTCTTATTTAGCTTGGATACAAAGCATCTATTCTATTTATAGACTAAGGCCCGGCGCTGCACCGTCGCCGCCACCTAGCGTAAGAATTCCATATTAACCAAATAGCCGCCGGTTTGATTCACTTTCGCCTCGACTGCAGTTCGTTCAACATATAGTCTCCTAAGCCTTTCGTTTTAAGCCATCCCACCCATCCATACTGTTATATTTGGTGGGGTCAAGTTCTGTAAGCCTTGAAATCATTCTGATATGTGACGATAAAACAAGACAATAATAAATACCAATATTAAAGTCTGACGCTCTTCTCGTTTTTTCAATTACACACTGAGTTTAACAGGTTGGGGAAACACCTGAAATGATTCTGTTGGTACAATCAGATCCGTTAATGTAATTCAGTACTGGATAACTCCAAGCATATATCCAGTGTTTATGGGGGAGTGCTGTGAGAGTGTAGAGGCCGAATGGATGGCTGCGCCTAATGACCCCCCCCCCCTCATCTACCCACCCACACATTGCTGGTGCGAAGGAGGAGGGGGTGAGAGTGAGGGAGGAGGGAGCGATGACCCAGTTTAGGGTTGTTCTGTGCTGGGATGCGCGAGGCTCTGACCAGAGCTGAGCTACTCCTGGTTTGACACACCAAAGATTTAAATAAGATAATTGTTGACCCTTAATGGTGAATATTTAATTTTATTTATTTAGTGATATCATCATCATCATGCTGTCAGTCGCAACGTGACAAAGACCGCCTTCATTACTTAACCGCCGCTTTGTGCGGTTGTACATTTCATAAAAGCTGCTTGCAAAGTGTTGAAGTGCTGCTGCCTTTTGCAAGTTACTATCGGCACTCTCTCAGGGAGCAAATAGAGGTCTCACACAGGCAAGAACATGTCAAGACAGGCGCAAACTATTTGTCCCTGCAGTGGCTGGTCGGGAGATGTTGGGAGTTCCAATCATCACCGCCCTTAATGCTGCCACGGTAACATGGTTTTCTGTTAGGGTTTGCTCCCTTAGCCTTTGATTCTATCAAAAACCAGAACTGTACCACAAGGCAGTGGTATACAACATTGCAAGGCAGGGCCGTCAAACTCCCTGAGGTATTTTAGCACCTAAGGTATCCGAGGTACTACATTACCCCACATACCACATATTTAGTGATCTGCATATATATATATATATTTGTTTAAGCAGACCATAATTCTTTCATCCCATCTATATATGTGCATATCTGTATGCATACACATATGCATATATACATACATGTGCATACATATATATGCATTTACATATATATGCAAATATACACACTTATTTATATACATGATTGTTACATGTACATATATATGGGTCGTTCTCAGAAGTTGTGTACCAATAGTGTGACATCAGTACCAGAAAATCAAAATGCTGCCAAAGTCCTATAAGCAAGTTTCCTCAATGTGTATGTCCTTTTGCATCTGAATAATTGAAAATAAACATATTCTGGCATTTTTAAGTAGGTCAAATGATGCTCACACCCAATAAATAGCAGTATAGCATGGAAACCAATCTGACTCCAAAATCAAATATTTTCCACACAAAACTTGACATTTTTAGGACATTTCACATGCCACTTGCTTTATAAACAGTAGTAATAATAATTTGAAACCTCATTGCTATGGTTTTGTCTTATTTGTGAATATTAAAGAGAAAAGCAAGAAAATATTAGCAGAGTAACGGATTAGCAGAGTAACAAAGTGGAAACAAACAATTTTACACAAATGTTCGGCTCAAATTTCAATGTTTAGGGGCAATTTCAGGATTTATCTTTTACTATACCATAACTGGGTCCATGCATAGTGTCAAATGGTGAAAATAATTCCTGTACTGTATCTGTACTCAGTGTTTGATACAGAGTTTCATAGTATTTGCAAGTGGAAACGAAATGTTACGATGTTAATGACTCCAGAAAATGTTAACTATTTCATCATTTAATTTTTTTTTTAGAAATAAATGTCTTCAACTTAATGAAGACATTGTATATGACCATTTGAAGTGAAATGAGCTGTTGTTCAGAGGTTTTCATTAAGTTTGTGACACTTTATTTTCAATGCTGTTGACAATGTCACAAATTAGTGATGTAATTTTCTATGTATTTAGCTACATCCATCCCAATAAGATACATAATACACAATATTAACATTTACTTTTGATCTAAACTATCTCCCACATTATTTGGCTAACTGATGAAATCTAAATATTGACACTCCAATAAAGGGTTTCTTTGAAATATGCATTTCTAGTAGACTACCTCAAGTGGTACACAGTTTCTGAGAACGACCCATATATACATATATATATACATACTTGCGCACACATATATGTACACATTCATACACATGAACACACAAACACACCAAAAATAATGTATGTATGTGTGTGGAGGGTCTAAAGTACTGTAAGGGAGCAGCCGACTGACATTGACTTCCCCCCCACCCCCCCTTCCTCTGTCAAACTCACTCACCTAATCATCGGGAGCAATGCGTTGGGGTGATGGTAGGGGTGGGGGATGGGGTAACTTGATTCTTAGCAGCTGGACAGACCGAGGTGAGGCCAGAATCAAAGGTATGTTGCTTGGGGTGGGTAAGAGGGCAGTGTGACGAGGTCACAGGGTCATGGAGGTGAAGAACACACTTACAGCAAGTGGTAGTTTATCTAAATAAAATATTTGCTAGGAAAATTTCACAGTAGGCTGTTAATGTCTTACATATAAAAAATGGTTGTGTGTTTAAAAATGCTGTATCTTTAAAATCTTGTACCTAAAAGGGAGAGAAAATATCATTTATATGTGTATGCATATGTATGCATGTACATGTATATATACACATACATACATATGTACATACATACATATACATACAGGAATAACTCAGTGATTGTGAGAGTGTCTGTGGAGGGGGTGCAAGGAGGGGAGGGAGTCTGGGATAGTACGTTAGAACTTTCATTTGATGTTCGTTGCCACCCCCAATCCTCCCACCCCCATAACTACCCATAGTGTAGGTGGTCTGGGTTGGGATGGTGGGGGTGGGGGTTGTTTATTACCAACACTCCGGGGACCCAGGTTTGATCGGTATGCATGTGGTTGCTGGTAGCTGAGATGAAAGTGTTGATAGCGAGGGTGTGTGTCCGGGGCGCGACAACGTGTGGGTGTGGGTGTGGGTGCGGGTGCGGGTGCGGGTGTGGGTGTGGGTGTTTGGACGCGGTGGGCAGGGGGGGCGGGAAACGCAGCACATATATGTCTCGTGCAGCTTGTAGGAGCTCACACCTTTGTGGGTGATGGTGTGTCTGTGGGGGACGGGGTGTATTTAGTAACCATAGTAACCCCCACCCCTGTTTGCAAGTGGCATGGTTCCCTCTGTTGCTCCACAGTACGCCCCACAATGCCCACTTTGTGTGTGTGTGGGGGGGGGGCATCTGCTCAGGTGCACAAGGCCTGACCATGGGTTCAGTTAGGGAGATACCGACACACAGAGCACACTCATCCCCACCCCCCACACACACATACCCACACACCCTTAGGGGCGGTGGTGCTCACCGCCCAGGCCCCACCCACCCCCGCCCACCCCATGTGGGACTCTGACGTGGACACCCCGGCAGGGACCAATCGAACCGACAGTGCACACAGACGCAAACCCAAACACACACATTGATACCTCCGAAGCGCGGGGGAAGGTCAATGGTAGAAACAACACTGAATCCCCCCCTTTCGACCCTCGCAATCATACACACACACCTGCACGATATGCATCCCACACAGCCACCCAGCCTCCCCCCCCCCCTGACACACACACATGCACACTCAAAGTTACTGGGTACAGGGTTGGTGGTGGTGGTGGCGGGGGGCAAATGACTCTTACCAGCTGGATGAACCTGTTTACATCTGAGCATGTGCTAACTGAAATGGGAAAAACGCAGGAGCTATAGGGGGTGGGGAGGGGCAGAAATGGGAGTTACGGGTCCGAGTAGGGGGAGGAGTTGGAGGAGGGGTACAGGAGGGGAAGAGGAGGGAAGGGGGGAGGGGTTACCATAATAATTGTCTATGCATATGTTAGAATTATTATATCTATATATCACCAAATATGTTGCACCAATTAAACGACTATCAGTGTATTTAAGAGTAATTAATGATCAAAGTTACATTAAAACAGAAGGATTTTTATGTAATTCACCACATATCATGTTAAACAGATAAATAATATTGATATTATTAAAGAAAATATGTGCAGATTTTATATTTATGTGATCAGGGAAATGATCTGGCAAATAATATTGATATTATTAAATAAAATATTTGCAGATTTTATATTTATGTGATCAGGGAAAGATCTTGTGTTTGTGTTCTAGCAAAATGCCCCTTAATTATAGTAATTGCTGCCTCATGACATTGCTGAGAATGACTGTGCGTGATGTGTGTTGGTATCTCCCTGGAATGGGGGAAAGGCTGTGTTGGTGGTGGGGATACGGGGAGGAGGATGCGCTGAGGGCCGGTCAGGGAGGGCTGACCAGGGGTTCAGTGACAGACACACAGCACACAGTGCACACACACTCATTCTCGGCAGTGCCCTGAGGAAGCAGTTGCCACATATAAGGGGTATATCGCTATCATCTAGCTAATAACATAAATATAAAACCAGCAGATTCTTTCTTTAATGATATAAATATTATTTGCCAGTTGAACAAAACCACCATGATATGAGATGGAATACATAAAAATACTTCTGTTTTAATGTAATTTCAATCCTTAATTACTCTTAAATGAAACACCAAATGTGGCTGATAGTCACTTAATTGGTGCAGCAGGTTTATCTCTTTCTAGTAATATAAATATGTATTGCCACTTGAAACAGGTTCACTGGATATAGGTGATAACACATTTTCCTATAGTAAAGCCGACCAATTAATGTACTGAAATACATCAACGATACTGATTGTAGCAACAGACTCTCAATTCAGGTGTTTCCCCAACCTTTTTAACAAACTGGAAGCACAGGTTCAGCATTTCACTCCAAGTGAAGCATTCAGGCACAAGCACTGAAAAATGCCATTTGGGCCAAATGATTCTGTGTTTACCAGGTTTGAGCTGAGGGTGCCGCACTTTGTTTGCAGAAACTGACACATACCCTATGCACTACCCAACATGAAATTGATAGACTTTAACAGAAAAACACAACAAATTGAATTTTACAGAAAATAGCTAAAATGGATTTGTCTGTTTTTCTTGCGGCTGAACGGTTCAAGTAGGGGGAGACGGGGCACAGTTGATCACAAATCTTCTTTTCAAGATTTTCTCCCAGGTTAATGGCAGCATGGTTAATATCCAAAATAGTAACCAATAGAGATGGATGTTGGCCCTACAATCTGGACACTCTTATCCTATCAATTACAACCATTTTTGGCTGCGGGTGGTCAACAATTATTTGCTAAGTGATCTACTACTACTACTGGGGTAGACTGGATGCTCAACCTGTGGATCAGCCCAGGGTAGAGTCACTTGGTCATAGTGGTGACCTTTGTTGAAAGGTCAAGGAACCAGGCTAGTCAGTCATAACAATCAGCTTAATCTATCACTCAATACAATTTATTTGAATGTTATATACACATTACAATATCAGAACCGCTTCAACCTACAAAATAACATCTGCTGAATTTGAAAATGTACTTTGATGTAAGTGGCTTCACGCAAAGATCCCAAAATCAATGCTGTCTCTGGAGAATTTACAATCATTACAAAATTATTAGACTAATGACATATATCAATTTTCCAGATCAAGTGGTAGAAACATTTGAGAGAAGGCTGGATAGACATTAGAGAGGACACCCACAATTATATGACTTCAGTGCTTCATCCACCTCCGTAAGTGTGACAAAAAAGAAAGTTCTATTTTACCATAGGGCTAGTGAGCTGGCATTAAAGGCCCAAAATTAAGGGTCTAGATCAGTCAGACGACTATCTGTAAGTGAAGTTAATTTGAATGTTAAATTTTGGTTATTCTTGCTGATGTAGTCTACAGCTGGAAGACTAGTAGTGCCCCCGTGTTGAAGAAAAGACAAATTTAGAGAAAGAAAGAGTACATTATCAATTGTCAAGGTTAAAGGAATATTGGAACAGGGCATGCATAATGAAATAATAAACATCATAAGATCAGTGCATAGCTTGCCAGACTTACCCAAGAAGAGTGACATAAACAGCAACAGCTTCAGTGGAACAAGTGATATCATGATGGTGGATGGTTGCTGAAAACAGAAATCCAGGCAACAGCACCAGGTGTAATTAAGGTGGTGGTGGACAGCTGGCCTTATATACTTGAGGAAGGGATGGTCCACAGAGCGCCGGCCGATGAGTGTTGTGAAAGCCAAAGTCACATGAGGCAGAGGTGAGAATGTCAGGTGGCCTACCCCCTGCGGTGAATCAAACAGAATACAAAGCATTGTGACCAATGTAGGTCACATAACTATATACCCAGCTAACACATAATGTTAAGTAACATACAGCTAACGTTATTATTTGGCTATGGTACATTATAACATCACAGTAACATTAGACTGACGTTATATCATGCATTGTAATGTTATAACGTCACAGTAAAGTTATACTGACGTTATAATATGTACCCAGATAGCACAGTGGCTATTGGTGGGACGGTCACCACACATTTTCCACTGTCGGACCAGCAAAGGTGTAAAATCTATTCTTTGAATTAAAAAAAAAAAATTTAATCTTAACCAAAAGGATTTTGCAATGAAAATGGTGTTTAATGAGCACTGGCGAGCATTTATAACTTCTGACTCTCCACTGACCTCCTTCGAAAGCAACCGAATTACACCTCACCTATGCTTGTTAGTTAGGCACATTGTAACATCCTTCTCAACCATATCTTTGATGGCCCGCCGCTAGTTGTCACTGCCCTGCGTTGGGCCACCAACCATGGCCCGACGTTGCCCCGACACCCGGCACCGATAGTGTCAAATCTATTCTTAAACAAAAAAATTCTTCTTTGTATAATATAAATTTCTTTTTAAAATCTTAACTAAAAGTCTTTTGCAATGAAAATGGTGTTTATTGAGCACTGGCGGCATTTATAACTTCTGACTCTCAACCGACCTGCTCCGAAAGCAACTGAATTACACCTCACCTATACTTGTTTGTTAGGCACATTGTAACATCCTTCTCAATCATATCTCTTTACCAATTGATGGATGGGGGAGATTGAAGACCTGAACATAGGCTCTGTAGTTGCCTGTCTATTAGCATGTCATAATTTGGGACCCATATGGGATCAACATGGGTCCCAAATTATGACATGCCAACAGACAGGCAACTACAGAGCCTCTGTTCAGGTCTAGAATCTCCCTCATCCATCAAGTGGTATAGAGATATGGTTGAGAAGGATGTTAAAATGTGCCTAACTAACAAACATAGTGAGGTGTAATACGGTTGCTTTCGGAACAGGTCAGTAGAGAGTCAGAAGTTACAAATACCTGCCAGTGCTCATGAAACACCATTTTCTTTGCAAAAGTCTTTTACTGAGGAGTGCTGAGTTTTGTACTGCAGGCATCACCTCCCCAGATAGCACACAGCCGTCGGGCCAACGTCGGCCCGACGGCGGCCTCTCCGTCGGGCCAATGGTGGAAATCGTCGTCGGGCCGACGTTGTTTTGTCCAACCTCCCGCCGTTGGCTTGAAGGTGGTATCCACCGTCGGGCCGACGGTGGATACCGCTGTCGGGCCGACGTTGTTTTGTCCAACCTCCTGCCGTCGAGCCGACGGCGGTATCCGCCGTCGGGCCGACAGTATCTGCATCTAATGATGAAAAAAACATCTTTGCACCTCTATACCCAGATAGCACACAGCTGTCGGGCCAACGTCGGCCTCTCCATTGGGCCAATGGTGGAAATCGTCATGCAACCTCCCGCGTCGCCTCGATGGCGGTATCCGCCGTCGGGCCGACACATATAGAAAAAGTACAAAGGCAGAGAAATAAGTTTGGTTGACATAGATACACATATATAGATACACATAGACATAGATACACATATAGAAAAAAGTACAAAGGCAGAGAATTAAGTTTGGTTCAGCAAATGGCCTTTAAATTTATTTAAAGTAAAATCTGTCTGTATCAGTCCGAATCTGAGGTTCCAAGATCCCTCCGGGCAGCTTCAGCTCGCTGCACGGAGACCCTACGTTCAGCTGAAATTAAATATAAATAAAATTATTAACAAATATGTAAAATAAAGGATTTGATCAAACTGCTTAGAATACCTTTATTTAATCAACACATCATATTCCATTTAGAGAACCACCTGTATATAGCACTATATGCAATTATTTACCTGCTTTATTCTCGGCTCTTTTCTTTCGGCCCCCTTCCCGGTCACTGCTGTATTTAAGCCACTTCTGTACTTCTTTCTCGCACTCCGCCTCTGTGATCTTCGCCCTTCTTGCCGCATCTGCAGTGTGCATATCATACAGTTCATTAAAAAAGTATCATGATAATAAATCTGGAGAATAAAACAGAAAATCTGGACAAAAGAAAAGAAAATCTGGACAATAACAAATATTACCTTTAATAACTTTGGCCACAGTCAGCTTTGCCAAGCCCGTCTTTAATCCCTTGCCCTGCCAATTGAACCTGCTGGCTAGGGCATTGGTGAACAAGGCTGACATACACCTCTATGACCTCCTTGGCATTTGATCCTCCAAGACTGCACAGATGAGAGAGCTAGATGTGGAAAAAGAATTTCTTTCATTAAACAGTTCACAGATGGTCTGAAATTATAACAGGGTAAAATAAGATTATACTATAGCATACTGATAAAACTTTTATACAGCAACTGTTATTAGTATGGTTTTTTCAATTTCTGAACCACATACTTCGTTTTAGGCTGATATCAAATATATATATTATATATATTATCATACATACCAGCACTTTCGCTTTGGTTTTGTCTTCGATCAGTCTGCCCACTTCTACTACGTCCTCTTCTGTGGACATGGGCAACTGAAACTCAGCCAGGCTGTCATCGTCCATCGGCATCACCAGCTGTTGCCTCCGCATGAGGGTTTCCAGCATAATAGTATGCTGCCGCAATGTCCCCTTGATCTCTTCTAGTGAGGCAAACAGATCTCTCTCTTTCTGTCTGCAACAATACCACAATAATACAACAATGCAGATTAGTGTATTATTTTCAGTTCTCATGATAACATATTTCACACAATGCTTAATTTTAATTGTTTAATTACATGAACTAATATTCAGGTATAAACAAACACTTAATTATCCCTATACCTGGTAGCCGATAGGCTGAATGAGAGAGATCAGGTGATCCAAACCTAATTAGTGTGACCGAACAGTGAGTCATTATTACATTTTAATCAAACACTTAATTATTCCTATACCTGGTAGCAGATTGCCTGGTGTGGCTTGGGGTGGCCTCCTTGTCAAGTGGTGTCACTGGCTTCTGATCCGGACACTGACACTGAAAAGTTAAGCTAAGATCTTAGCTTAACTTTTTATAACCTTTATTTAACATTATTTACTCCATACAAAATAACGTTTATATGACGTTTTTTTTATAACGTTACTCTGACATTCAATATACTGATGTCAGTGTGACGTTTTATTGTTAGCTGGGTAACCTCACATTGTGTGATAATTTGTTACTGAATTGGCAATCATCCAAGACCATACTAGATATATTCAAATAAGATTTCTGTGTGGGTCTTTAGGAGATAATAGTATTGTAAAAGTATGGAAACAATATCCACGTTAAAAGCAGCGATAATTAATTAAATGCGTGGACTAAGTTTGTTTGTTTGTTGTTGTTTTACATCCTAGAAACATCTAAGGTCATATCAGGACGGGGTAATATAGTCCTATAAATAGGCCCTGTAATTAATGGTTATTGTATAAGGGGGCCGGCTCCAGGCTGCCAGTACGGGTTGCATTAAGGGGGTGGGTGATGTTTGCATTTGGGTGGCCGATGTCTTCTTTAAATATCTTATCAGAAGATTGCAGTGCATGCTGCTCAGGGTCGTCTTGAACTGTTTGTAAACGTGCCGGCTGGTGGTGTGGGTGGTGTAAATAGGTCAAATGAAAGCACTACAGGTAATGAAGGAAACAGGGTTAGAGTGAAAGTAAGAGAATGAGACTCTTCAATTTATTGGCTTATATAGGTTTTCTCAAGATCCAAGATGGCCGTTGTCACATGATTCCATCCATCAATCACAGTACAATGCAGTGGTCACATGACTTAATCCTCCAATTAGAATACAATGCAGTGGTCAATGATCATAACAATACCATGTGGGGGGGGGAGGGGGCATGTGAGGTGACTCTTCCAAAGACTGTTCTTAGTCAAACTCGGAAGTGACACTCCCTCTAAAGACTATTCAATTATACAAATTCTATACTCAATGAACAATAGTTTACCAATTTCACACATCCCTCATATGCCTTTGGGTTTTTATATTTTAACTCTTATCATTATATAGACAGTTTGCAATTTACTATAGTAATTTCACCTCGGTTCACATGTATTAAATCGGACAATTTTACAACGTACTCCGCCCCTCCACTTCTTACCATCTGCCCAGCAGTATAGAAAGAAGTGCACAGTACTACGTTGTCATCTTTAAATCTTTTATCTTCTATCAACCTAAATAATAAATTGAGTCTGAAATAGTCGCGCTAATAGATAAGGTACATCTGAATTTGAGAGAAAAAAAAAACTTCGAAAAATTTTCATCTTTTAAAAAAAAATTTTATGGTATTTAATAAAAATAATTCTATATTTTATTTTTATAATTTAAATTTTAACTATGTTTCAAGTCTTATTTTACCCCTCTGATAACATATATGATGTCTTAAGAAACATACCATTCATTTGCCATCATTGTGCATGTTGGCCCGAGGCTAACATGGGTAATTTGCTCACGAGGCTGGTCTATTCTTAGCTTTCCTCGCTTGCCTCTCTCCACCTGTCGTCACTCTGCACTCGACACTGCTACTGTGCACTTCGCTTTCTCGCTTCCTCCCTGCCCACTGCCTACCCCGGCCACCGACTAGGAAGCGGCGGGGAAGGCCGCCGCTGTCACAGCTGTCTCTACCTCGGTGCCTCTGCCTGTCCATTTCACTTACACTGACACTAACCTTTACTTCTACATTTTCAGCACTCTCTCAACTACACGTTCACCCGCTTGCTGCTCAGCGCTGTACCGGCGGGCTAGGATAATGGAAACTACACGTTTACCTGCTTGCTGCTCAGCCCTGTACCGGCGGGCTAGGATAATGTAATCGACCCGTTCACCCGTTTGCTGCTCAGCGCTGTAATGTTAGTATGTGTTGTTTTATCGTTGCATGCACATGTTTGCAGCTCGTTCCCTCATGATAAATATTCTCTCATGTTCATAATTCACTGAATTTAGCCTTAGCACTGAATTCACTAATTTCAGAAATTGTTATGTAGCATTGGAACATTCTCCACGCTCAGTGATGTCCCGGCGGGCTAGGATAATCTAAACTACACATTCACCCACTTTCTGCTCAACGCTGTACCGGCGGGCTAGGATAATGTAAACTACACGTTCACGGGCTTGCTGCTCAGGGCTATCTAGGTGGGCTAGGATATTCTAAACTACATGTTCACTCGATTAATGCTCAGTGCGGTACCGGTAGGCTAGGATCATGTAAACTACACCTTCACCCATTTGCTGCTCAGCTCTGTACCGGTGGCTAGGATAATGTAAAGTACACATTCACCCGCTTGCTGCTCAGTGCTGTCCAGGCGGGCTAGGATAATCTGAACTACACATTCACCCGCTTGCTTATAGAGGGGGTGTAATGACGTCACGAGGCAACTTCCGGTGGCCATATTGGATTACATATGCAAGGCTTGGAAGTGCTTACATTGTGTTTATTTACCGATTTGTTGGTTTATTTGTCACTGTTTTGAGCAGTTTGGCCTCAAAAGTTGAGGGAAAAGGGTTTTTTGATGGAGGGGAAGCATTTTTTAAATCATGTAGCCTCACATCATTGCTAAAATGCAATATGTTGACACTTTGGATGCTCTGTCAAAGAATTATAAAGGTTCAGGCAGTACCCGCTAGGTGGTGCCACATACTTAGGCAGCCCTGATTATAGGTAGGCCCAGTGGTGGCCATAGTGTTCTTGGTATAAGACAGGGGGCGCCATAGGTGGTATTAAGTGTAATCCAAGATGGCTAACCGCCGAGTGATGACGTCACATGCACTCCCTCTATTGTTGCTCGCGTCTGTGCACCGTCGTGACAGTGTCAGTGACCTCTGCTCACTCACATTGGCAGTTTTTCATCTGTAGAACTCTAATTTATTAAGTGAATTTGGTGTCAGCAATGACTCGTCCTAAATAACTGAATTTCATCTGAAGTAGTGCAAGTATTATTTCTTTTTATCTTAACCTTTACT
>CM059193.1:16922592-17082944 GCA_030323885.1 Branchipolynoe longqiensis | reverse complement strand
GGTCATCTAAGGTCATTGTACCACGTCGGTCCTCTGACGCGGGACGATTACGTAATATGGACCCATATCGGTCCTCTCTATAATACTGTCGATAGTTATATTAAATATAGTTTATAAAGTCCTAATCACAATGCTATTGTACACAGTCAAACTATAGTGTCAATGAAACCTGTCCATAGTTAATTTATAAAGTTGTAGTCTTCACAATATAAACTTGTCACAGTCAATGTTATGCAAAGTCAACTCAATTTTACCTTCTAAAACCGATTGGTTTCAACTCGTCGTGTTCGCCATTATGTAAAGCCATCGTCTGGCAGCTGTAGTTGTGTAGGCAGGCTAATAGGAAATCACTACAGGCAAGTATAAGAAAGGCAGAGTATAAAGAGTACAGGAAGACAGAGAGCTTGTACCCTTAGGTTTATTATTATATAGTGGTTTCTGGACCTGACATGGTATATCACCTGACCATGCCCTCCAATGAACAGTGAGAATTTCTAGGTCCACCAATCAAAAGTAAGCATTCTTGTGTCACTATGGCAAACTGTGATATACCCACCACCACCATGCCTTGTGGGTGCTTTGGCCTCACCTGCCATGGTGTGTCTGTGTGTGTGGTGATCCGTGACTAACAGTTTTTTTAAATTTTTAGTTTTTTATTGAGGCTGTATTTATACTGTCCATAGCATGTAAGCCCAGGTACCCAGGCTTGTTTTCAATGCTGGCAAGCTGTATAGTGTTGGTGTTGTCTTATCAAACAGTAGCTCCTGATAAGTTATTTTATTGTCTGCATTTCAGTAGCAGATAGATAGTCTGTTGCTACGTTTAGTAGTCTATGTTAGTTTTTTTTGGGCCCTCTCTGCATTGTATTTTTGTTCTATTCTTATTACTATGTTAGTTGTTTTCTTAATGTTCCCAGATAGCACACAGCCGTCGGGCCGACGTCGGCTATTGGTCGCACCGTCGGGCCGACGGTGGTGGTCCGACGTTGATTTTCAATCCCTTTCCTGATTTGAGCCACCGTCAGGCCACCATCATCGGACCAACGGTGGTTGTTCGCCGCTGGGTTTAAAACCTTTGCACATGTGGGCCACCGTTGAGCCATCGTCGGGCCGACTGTGGTGGGCCACCGCTGGTTTGCATTCATTTTCCACATTTGGTCCACCGTCGAGCCACCGTTAGCCCGACGGTGGTGGGCCGCGCATGCGCAGTTCTTTAAATTTGGTTTCCGGCACGAGTCGCCAGCGGTACACACGCGATCGTTGAGCAGCCTTCTTTTTCTACCAATAACTCCAGAAATCCCTGGAATTTTAAGGAATTAACAGGTTTGTTTATTAATATGTGTAGATTATTTTGTAAAATTTTTGTAATTTATTACGACGTATTAATGAAATTATTCGTGTTAATACGATTTAAATTATTCGGTACGTAATGTTGTCGAAGCACCGCCATCTTGTTTTTTTCGGCAAAGTGGACAAAACCAGATCGGCCCGACGGCGGCTGCCGCCATAGGCCCGACACAATGTATTTATTCAAAATTAATAGAAAACCTTTTAAATTTAATATAATCTTTTTTGGTAAAGATGTTTTCTATATGTGTACCAAGCGATTTGTTAATAGGTTGTGTTTGTTTGTTGTTGTTTTACGTCCTAATAGGTTGTGAGTTTTAGAGATATTTCAGTTTTCACTAACACTAACACTAACACTAACCTATATACAGAAAAAGTGAAATATCTCTAAAACCACACCACGTAGAAACAAATTGCTCGGTACACATATAGAAAACATCTTTACCAAAAAGATTATATTAAATTTTTCTATTAATTTTGAATAAATATATTGTGTCGGGCCTATGGCGGCAGCCGCTGTTGGGCCTACGGCGGCAGCCGCCGTCGGGCCGACGTTCTTTTGTCCAACCTCCCGCCGTCAGGCCTATGTCGGCCGATGGCAGATACCGCCGTCGAGTCGACGGCAGGGAGATTGGAAAAAACAACGTCGGCCCGATGGCAGTTTCCTCCGTTGGTCCGACAGAGTGGCCGCCGTCGGCCTGACGACTGTGTGCTATCTGGGTTTTATGTTAGTGTTTTGGGGTTTTCTTGGGAAGAGTTTTCCACTTTTTTCTATTTAATTCTATACTAGCCTATTTTATTTACATGTCCATAGGCCTGTACAAAATAGGTGGTTGAGTTATGTTTGTTTGAATTTGATTTGATTTATATTGTTGTTGGATATGTTATCTGGCTTCTATATTTCCGGTTATCCTGCCCTGGGCTGTCCAGTTGGTGGGCCGTGAGATATCACCTGCCCCCTTGTGGTGCAGTTCAGTTGGGGTTCCCAGTTTTTATTTTGGACAGAAATTGTTTGTACTTTTTTAGGTCAGGGATTTGTCTTTCTTTCACCGTTTGCGCATTCCATGACTTGGCGGCCATTTCCAGTGTGCTCCTTTCATGGGTTTTGATCTGGCTTCTGGTCTGCCTTAGTAGTGGTGCCTTGCTTGCTCTGGTGTCCCTTAGTGGTTGGGTTAGACACTTAATGCCTTGGCTATATCCATATGCTAATGTTTTTAGGTGGATTATCCTTTAGTTCTTTTGTGTAGGTCATAAGTGGGGTGTAGTTTGTCTACTTTCAGGCAGATTTTCAGGGCCCTATTTTGTAGTATCTGCAATTTTTTAAGTAGCTCTTTTCTAGCACCCATGTAGATTACATCCCCATAGTCAAAGTAGGGGAGTACCATGCCTTTGACGATTTTTATTGACATATCTTGTGTCATATAGTTTCTTAGTTTAGCAAATAGCCATAGTTTGTGATTTACTTTTTTTATGATTTTTGTTACACACAGATTGTAATTTAGCTGGCTATCTAGTTCTAGGCCTAGGTATTTGTAGTGATTTACACTTTCCAGTGTTTGGTTTCCTAGTGTGCATTGTAGGTTTCTTTCTGTGATTGCTGTATGAGAGAAGAGTACTGTTTTAGATTTATTTGCATTGATGGTTATTTTATTGGATTCACACCAGCCGTCCAGCTTTAGCAGGAGGTTGTTCAGTTTGGTTGCTACCTCCTCTACTGAGCTTCCTTCTGCATATATGATAGTGTCATCCGCATATAGCTGGAGACATTTTGTCTCAATCCATTTTTCTAGGTCGTTTATGTATAGTATAAATAGTAGTGGTCCCAGGACTGATCCTTGGGGTACATCACAGGTGACAGTTTGTTGGTCTGAGAGTGTACCATTTACTTTAGTTTTTTGCTGCCTGTTGTTTAGGAAGCATTTTATCCAGTTTATTGATTTGGATTTAATGCCCATGTTGTTTAATTTTCTTATTAATATGGTGTGGTCTACAGTGTCACAGGCTTTGCTGAAATCGATGAAGGCTGCTCCAACTAATTTCTTTTGGTTCAATGATGCCAGTACATCACTTGTTAGGTTTGCTATTGTTTTTGATGTGGAGTGTAGTTTTCTGAAACCTCCTTGCCTCTTCTTTAGTATATTGTTTTTTTCCAGGGGTTCATTTATGTTCCTGTGGAATATTTGTTCAATTAGCTTGCCTGGTGTTTGCAAATTGATATTGGTCTGTAGTTCCCAATGTTTTGTTTGTCACCACTTTTGTAGATGGGGGTGATGGTTGCCATCTTCCATGCTGTGATGAAGTGTCCCTGCTCAAATGATATGTTGAACAGGTCGACCATGGTATCTGGGATGGCTTGGAGTGCCTCTTTTAGTATTTTTGTGGGGATTCCATCTATTCCACTTGGTTTGTTTTCATCTATGTCATTTATTAGTTGTGTTAGTTCTTTTAGGTCAGTTTTGCAGGTGGGGATTTCATCCTGGATATTTTCTGACTTGTTTTCCCAGATTCTTGTGAATTTCTTTGATAACCTTTGTCCTACCGTGGCAAAGTGTGTATTTAGTTTGTTTGCTGCATCACTATCTGTGTGCGTATTTCCATCCTTATCCTGGAAGCTTATGCGTTCTTCTATCTTATTTTTGGGGAATAGTAAGCTTACATTTTTCCAGAACTTATTTGTGTTGCTTCCCCAGTCCTACCTCTTGTGTTATTATATATTTCTTTTTTGCTGCCCTTACTGCTTTGAGGGAGTTGTTTCTGGCAGTATTATAGGCCCTTTTATCCTCTGGGTCTTTAGTACGTTTCACTTTGTCACCTAGCTTTTGTTTTGTTGCGATATGCGTTAATAGTTCCCTGTCTACCCACGCGTCTTGGTTTCTCTGTATTTTTAGATTCTTTATGGGACACATCTCTTCTAATGATTGTTTTATTTCTTTGACAATGTTATTCCAGTAGATATCAGTGTCATCTCTGTTTGCTGTGAGGTTGTCTATATTTTCATATAGGTGGTTTTTTTAGTGTTTCTTTTGAGTAGTTTTTCTAGTGCCCCATGTTGTGCCATGGTTTGAGTTGGTTAGTATTAGGTCAATTGTTGAGCTATTGTTTCCTAGTCTTGCGCTGTCTGTAATAAGTTGCTGTAGCCCTAGAATTTTGATAGTGGTTTGTAGCATTAGTTTATTTTTGTCATTACTACTGTAGTTTATGTTGAAGTCCCCTAGCACAAAGATTTCTGCATTTGTTAGTTTTCTCACTGTATTCATGCTTTTGTCTAGAGTTTCAAGGAATGTTTCAATATCCCCGGATGGTGGTCTGTAGAGGCTTGCTACGGCTATGTTAGCCTGCTTCTCATTTTTTATTAGGCACCATAGTAGTTCCAGGTGTTCATTTGAGTTGTTTGCTATTTTTAGGCCACCTTTTTTTGTTTGGTTTGCTATGTTAATTTGCTGTCTGTCATTACGTACAGGCCTATATCCTTCTATGTTGAGGGTGTTGTCTAGATGTCTGTCAGTGAACCACTTTTCTGACAGTGTTAAAACATCGACATTTTCATTTTTTAGGTGCATTTTTATTGTGTCTATTTTATTGGATGAACTCTGGCAGTTTAGGTTGGCAAAGTGCGTGCCCCTTCCCAGCCTGCATTCAATTTCATCTACCATCTTTCTTTACCTTTAGGTTTGGCATTTGTTAGATTTTGCGAGTTTTTAACTTTGTTTAGATTGTTTTGTGGGCATATGGCCTGGTGCATACAGTACATATGCCCTGTTTTGTTATATAGTTTCATACATTACAGTAGACTGCACCTGTGCAAGTGGAGGGGAGGTACATGCCCTGGAATGGATGTTAGTTATAGAAAGTATTTCTAGTCCTTTAAATTTTGGTTAGTGGTATTTTATGAAAAGTTTGTGATACTCATGGTTTGGAGCCCTGGTGTTGCTTCTGCCAGTTCTCCATGATGCTATTTGTCAGCCTTGTAGCGACATATTTGGCATAGTGTTCATTGAAGTGTACACCATCCGACATGCTGAAAAAGCTGCATGCCTTCATGATGCGACATCTGCTTTCAATCATGAGGCTAACCTGGAAGGACAAAGTGACAAATAGGGAAATACTTGAACGGACAGGGCTGCCCTCTATGGAATATCTTCTGATCAAAAAGAATCTCCGGTGGACTGGACACCTCATGAGGATGTCATCAGAGAAGCTACCAAAGGAGATCCTCTATTCTCAACTGTCTTCTGGTTACAGAAAGAGAGGGTGCGCTCATCTCCGGTTCAAGGATACCATCAAGAGAAACCAGAAGCTGAGAGACATTAAGACCGACTCATGAACGCAATTCTCACAGCAGAGAGCTAAATGGAGAGTGGCAGTCAAGTAATGAAAGCAGTCTTTGTCGCATCGCGACCGACAGCATGATGATGATGATGATGATGATGATGATGATGATGATTCCCAGCGTCATAATCACGATGCGCAAGCATGCGCAGAAAGTGCTGAGAGATCTGCGTACCCTCCCATATCGGTAGCTGCTGTGTCTACATATGTGTGTGTGTGCATGTGTGGGTTGTGGATATTGTAGGAGGATTAGCTGGTGTGGGTCTTCATGTGTTGGGTGTGGATATTGCAGGAGGATTAGCTGGTGTGTGTGTGCATGTGTGGAGTGTGGATATTGCAGGATTATTAGCTGGTGTGCGTGTGCAAGTGTGGGGAGTGGATTAGCTGGCATGTGTGCATGTGTGGGGTGTGGATATTGCAGGAGGATTAGCTGGTGTGTGTGTGCATGTGTAGGGTGTGGATGTTACAGGAGGATTAGCAGGTCTGTGTGCATGTTCAAGTGTGGGGTGTGGATATGCCAGGAGGATTAGCTGGTGTGTGTGTAAGTGTGGGGTGTGGATGTTGCAGGAGGATTAGCTTCTGTGTGTGTGCAGGTGTGGGGTGTGGATGTTGCAGGAGGATTAGCTGGTGTGTGCATGTTTTGGTTGTGGATATGGCAGTTGGATTAGCTGGTATGTGTGCATGTGTGGGGTGTGGATATTGCAGGAGGATTAGGTGGTGTGTGTGTGCATGTGTGAGGTGTGGATGTTGCAGGAGGATTCGCTGGTGTGTGTGCATGTGTGGGGTGTGGATATTGCAGGAGGATTAGGTGGTGTGTGGATGTTGCAGGAGGATTAGCAGGTGTGTCTGCATGTGAGAGTGTGGGTGTGGATATGGCAGGAGGATTAGCTGGTGTGTGTGCAAGTGTGGGGTATGGATGTTGCAGGAGGATTAGCTGGTGTGGTGTGCAGGTGTGGGGTGTGGATGTTGCAGGAGGATAGCTGGTGTGTGTGTGTGTGCATGTGTGGCGTGTGGATGGTGCAGGAGGATTAGCTGGTGTGTGTGCATGTGTTGGTTGTGGATATGGCAGTTGGATTAGCTGGTGTGTGTGCATGTGTGGGATGTGGATATTGTGGGAGGATTAGGTGGTGTGTGTGTGAATTTGTGAGGTGTGGATGTTGCAGCAGGATTAGCTGGTGTGTGTGCATGTGTGAGGTGTGGATATTGCAGGAGGATTAGGTGGTGTGTGTGCATCCGTGGGGTGTGGATGTTGCAGGAGGATTAGCTGGTGTGTGTGCATGTGTGGGGTGAGGATAATGCAGGAGGATTAGCTGGTCTATGTGTGTGCATTGTGGCGTGTGGATATTGCAGGAGGATTAGCTGGTCTGTGTGTGGGGTGTGGATATGGCAGGAGGATTAGCTGGTGTGTGTGAATGTGTGGGGTGTGGAAATTGCAGGAGGATTAGCTGGAGTGTGTGCATGTGTGGGGAGTGGATATTGCAGGAGGATTAGCTGGTGTGTGTGCATGTGTGGGGTATGGATATGGCAGGAGGATTAGCTGGTGTGTGTGCATGTGTGGGGTATGGATATGGCAGGAGGATTAGCTGGTGTGTGTGTGCATGTGTGGGGTGTGGATAATGCAGGAGGATTAGCTGGTGTGTGTGCATGTGTGGGGTGTGGATGTTACAGGAGGATTAGCAGGTCTGTGTGCATGTTCAAGTGTGGGGTGTGGATATGCCAGGAGGATTAGCTGGTGTGTGTGTAAGTGTGGGGTGTGGATGTTGCAGGAGGATTAGCTTCTGTGTGTGTGCAGGTGTGGGGTGTGGATGTTGCAGGAGGATTAGCTGGTGTGTGTGCATGTTTTGGTTGTGGATATGGCAGTTGGATTAGCTGGTATGTGTGCATGTGTGGGGTGTAGATATTGCAGGAGGATTAGGTGGTGTGTGTGTGCATGTGTGAGGTGTGGATGTTGCAGGAGGATTCGCTGGTGTGTGTGCATGTGTGGGGTGTGGATATTGCAGGAGGATTAGGTGGTGTGTGGATGTTGCAGGAGGATTAGCAGGTGTGTCTGCATGTGCAAGTGTGGGGTGTGGATATGGCAGGAGGATTAGCTGGTGTGTGTGCAAGTGTGGGGTATGGATGTTGCAGGAGGATTAGCTGGTGTGTGTGTGCAGGTGTGGGGTGTGGATGTTGCAGGAGGATTAGCTGGTGTGTGTGTGTGTGCATGTGTGGCGTGTGGATGGTGCAGGAGGATTAGCTGGTGTGTGTGCATGTGTTGGTTGTGGATATGGCAGTTGGATTAGCTGGTGTGTGTGCATGTGTGGGATGTGGATATTGTGGGAGGATTAGGTGGTGTGTGTGTGAATTTGTGAGGTGTGGATGTTGCAGCAGGATTAGCTGGTGTGTGTGCATGTGTGGGGTGTGGATATTGCAGGAGGATTAGGTGGTGTGTGTGCATCTGTGGGGTGTGGATGTTGCAGGAGGATTAGCTGGTGTGTGTGCATGTGTGGGGTGAGGATAATGCAGGAGGATTAGCAGGTCTATGTGTGTGCATGTGTGGCGTGTGGATATTGCAGGAGGATTAGCTGGTCTGTGTGTGGGGTGTGGATATGGCAGGAGGATTAGCTGGTGTGTGTGAATGTGTGGGGTGTGGAAATTGCAGGAGGATTAGCTGGAGTGTGTGCATGTGTGGGGAGTGGATATTGCAGGAGGATTAGCTGGTGTGTGTGCATGCATGTGTGGTATGGATATGGCAGGAGGATTAGCTGGTGTGTGTGTGCATGTGTGGGGTGTGGATAATGCAGGAGGATTAGCTGGTGTGTGTGCATATGTGGGGTGTGGATATTGCAGGGGGATTAGTTGGTGTGTGTGTGCATGTGTGGGGTGTGGATAATGCAGGAGGATTAGCAGGTCTATGTGTGTGCATGTGTGGGGTGTGGATATTGCAGGAGGATTAGCTGGTCTGTGTGTGGGGGGTGTGGATATGGCAGGAAGATTAGCTGGTGTGTGTGCATGTCTGGGGTGTGGATATTGCAGGAGGATTAGCTGGTGTGTGTGTGCAAGTGTGGGGAGTGGATATTGCAGGAGGATTAGCTGGTGTGTGTGCAAGTGTGGGGAGTGGATATTGCAGGACGATTAGCTGGTGTGTGTGCATGTGTGGGGTATGGATATGCGAGGAGGATTAGCTGGTGGGTGTGTGTGCATGTGTGGGGTGTGGATAATGCAGGAGGATTAGCAGGTGTGCACATATGTGGGGAGTGGATATTGCAGGAGGATTAGCTGGTGTGTGTGTGCATGTGTGGGGTATGGATATGCCAGGAGGATTAGCTGGTGTGTCTGTGTGCATGTGTGGGGTGTGGATAATGCAGGAGGATTAGCAGGTGTGTGTGTGCAAGTGTGGGGAGTGGATATCGCAGGAGGATTAGCTGGTGTGTGTGCATGTGTGGGGTATGGATATGCCAGGAGGATTAGCCTGTGTGAGTGTGTGCATGTGTGGGGTGTGGATAATGCAGGAGGATTAGCAGGTGTGTGTGCAAGTGTGGGGAGTGGATATTGCAGGACGATTAGCTGGTGTGTGTGTGCATGTCTGGGGTATGGATATGCCAGGAGGATTAGCTGGTGTGTGTGTGCATGTGTGGGGTGTGGATAATGCAGGAGGATTAGCAGGTGTGTGTGTGTGCAAGTGTGGGGAGTGGATATTGCAGGAGGATTAACTGGTGTGTGTGCATGTGTGGGGTATGGATATGCCAGGAGGATTAGCAGGTGTGTGTGTGCATGTGTGGGGAGTGGGTATTGCAGCAAACCCCCTACCAACCTGCACCCCCCCCCCCTCCCCACCCCGTCTCGCTGTGATCGGGCGGTGCTGACACCTGGTGGGGCCTCCTCTAGGCGGGAATCTCAGTTGTGTATAGCACTAGCAGCAGACCACTTTTGAAAGTGCAGTTTTACTTAAACCACTCATTAACTTAATGGTTAAATCGATACATACATATGTATTAACAAATATATATTTACTACCTCATATGTGAATATGAGGCCCTAAGTCTTGGAATGATTATTATTGTTATTTCGGTGACTTGAGGTAGCTACTGATGCCAATATCAGACTACATATAGGGCCTACACATATTGTAAATAACTGCATTGTTCTTTTGCTAGGCTCGGAAATGCGGTAAATAAAGCCTAAGTTCAGAATGCACATAAAAAAACTGAATATGTTTGTCTTTCATTTTCTGTCATTAAATATGGCACAAGCGCGAAACTATTGGGTTTTCTAACTCTAATCTGTATCTTCATCTGCTACATAAAACGTCTACATGTTTCAACCAGGTTCTGAATGTAAGTGTCGCTTTATTGTACACTACTTGGTAATAATTCTCGCATGGGGGACCGATCTATGAAGCCCACATTATCATTAAAGTTGCATAGTCCGATGGTTTTGAATTTCTGTATTTTTTCTGAAATAAATATATCAGATCGATCACTAGTATCTACTTTACATTAGTTCAAAGTTACTTTTATTTTACATGGTAAACCTTTTAGATATTTTGAGTGCAAACATGGAAAATTAGTTTTGGCAGGCTTGCCAAAAATCTGACACCATAGAATTCTGCAGTAACAGGTTCTGTTAAATTGACTTAGCATTGCCTTCTATTCAGAAACAAATGCTTAATAAGTGCATTAGTATCTAAGTTAGATATGTCAATTCAAATCTGGATAATTGGTTTGGTTGTGAAAATTTGATACTTCATCTGACTGCTGCTTTAATGGACACTACAGAAAAGGGTATGCAGGTATTGCAGGTATAGCAATACCTCAGGGAGTTTGACGCCCCTGCCCGGCAGAGTTGTAAACCACTGTGACAGAACTGAAGGCTAAGGGAGCAAACCCTAAACAGAAAACCATGTCACTGTGCCAGCATTAAGGGTGGTTGATGTATGGAACTCCCAACATCTCCCGACCAGCCACTGCAGGGACAAATATTTTTGCACCTGTCTTGACATGTTCTTGCTGGTGTGAAACCTCTATTTTCTCCCCGAGATAGTGCCGCTGGTGACTTGCAAAAACCAGAAGCACTTCAACACTTTTGCAGGCAGATTTCATGAAATGTACAACCGCACAAAACACCATACTGGCTCAGTCGTCGCCCGGGTTACCAAGGACCACGCTGCTCGAGCTCATCTTCCGTCGACAGCGGAAAATCAGCTAGGAGGAACACAACGCAACACAACACAACTACTGACAATTGCTCAATGGAACGTCAGGACTATCCTGGACAGAGAAGCAGCTGACCGACCAGAAAGATGTAAGGCACTAGTAGCAATGGAACTAGGAAAATATAACATCGACATCACCGCCCTATGCAAAACAAGGTTCTCAAGAGTCTGGTAGTCTCAATGACTTGGAATACTCTTTCTTCTGCAGTGGCAAACCTGAAGGAGAGAGAAGGGAGTGGGCTTTGCTATCAAAGAGGACATCGTCAGAAAGCTGACAGAAATGCCACGGCCAGTAAGTGACAGAATCATGACGATGAAACTACCTTTGAGCAAGGACAACTTTGCTACAATTATCAGTGTGTACACGCCAACAATGACAAGTTTGTTTGTTGTTGTTTTATGTCCGAGCAACATCTAAGGTCATATCAGGATGGGAAAAACCCAGATGATAACAAGGAGGCCTTCTACAACCAGCTGGCAAGTACGCTCAGTGACATCCCTCGCACTGATAAGCTACTGCTGATAGGAGACTTCAATGCAAGCATGGGAAGAGACAATGACAAGTGGCCCTTGGTCATGGCCAAACATGGAATCAGGAAACGTAACTCCAATGGTGAGCTCCTACTGGCTTTGTGATCTGAGTTCGAACTGATAGTGACATGTTCAAGCAGAAGGATGAACGCAAGACCACTTGGATGCATCCTCGTTCCAGACACTGCCATATGATCAACTTCATCATCACAAGGTGTCGGGATGAGATGGACATCCACAGTACTCGAGCCATATGTGGAGCTAACTGCTGGACCGATCATCAGATGCTGAGGTCAAAAGTGGCATTCAGAATACGACAAAAGTACAACAGGCAAGGGACAAATAAACCGACCAAGCTCAACACAGCAAAACTAAGTGCCATCAGTCACAGGGAGAGCTGCGAGTGGGAGATGGACAGCACTCTCGCACAATGGGAGGAGAAGGAAAGCCAAACACCAGACAAGGAATGGGCAGCTTTCAGCAGGTCGTATACAACACAGCTAAAACATATCTCGGCAAGCCAGACAGAAAACACCAGGACTGGTTCGACCCCAACAATCAGGAGCTACAGAATCTTATGAGCAGAAGAGACTAAGAACACAAACCAGCAACACTAGATCCACCACTGCAGCATACAAAGATGCCTGCAGATTGCTACAAAAATGCACCCGTGCATTGAAGTCAGACTGGTGGGAAATGAAGGCAGAGGAGCTGAGAGAAACAACATGAAGGGCTTCTACAGTGGACTGAAGGAAGTGTGCGGACCCATGAAGAATGGACCTGTTCACCTGAAATCAACAGATGGAATGGAGACCTTTTCTGACAGCAAGAGAGTTGTGGCAAGATGGAGTGAATACTTCCAGAAGCTACTCAACGTCCCTGGTGACATAGATCACGCAGCTCTAGACAAGATCCAGCAGCTCATTACCAAAACATGCCTCGATGAGATTCCAACCATGGAAGAGATGGCTAGAGCAATCGCCAGCCTGAAAGATGCCAAAGCACCTTGGGGTGATGGAATTCCTGCTGAAGTATGGAAGCACGCAGGAGACAATCTGTTCAACAGACTGCACAAACTAATCACCAATGCTTGGGTGGAGGGTTCTGTACTTCAAGCATGGAAGGATGCCAGCATTGTAACCATCTACAAGAAAGGTGATCGAACAGACTGGGGGAACTAGAGAGGAATCTCTCTTCTTTCCATAGCAGGCAAGATCTTCGCCAGGATCCTCCTCGACAGACTATCTATTCACATAACACCTGATGTAGTTCCAGAGTCACAGTGTGGCTTCAGAGGTAACTGGAGCACCATGGATATGATATTTTGTCTCTGACAGCTACAAGAAAAGTGCATTGAGCAGGATCGACCACTGTACATGGTATTTGTCGATTTCACTAAGGCGTTTGATACAGTCGGGAGGACCGGGCTATGGCAGCTACTGAGGAAGTTCACAACCATGATTGAGGCTCTACATACAGGAATGATGGCGAACGTTAGTATTGGAGGGGAAGTCTTGGAATCATTCAGGGTTACCAATGGTGTCAAGCAAGGTTGTGTACGTGTATATATATATGTGTCTGTATGTATGTGTATATATATGCGTCTGTTTGTATGTGTGTATATATGCATCCATATATACACCATCTCCATCTTCCTATCAGCAATGCTCGACAAGGCTTTCCGAGACATGGGGGATGGCATCTATATACAGTCCAGACAGAGCGCTGACCTATTCAATGTCGCACACTTCAGATCGAAGACCAAGACTGCTTGGATACTGGTGAGAGAGCTGCTATTCGCAGATGACAGTGCACTGGTTGCCCACTGTGCTGAAGAGATCCAGAAAATAGTGGATGCTTTCTCCGATGCATTAAAGAAGTTTGGCCTGAAGATTAACATCAAGAAGACGGAGGTGCTGTACCAACCCAACTCTACAAGAACCCGAGAGGAGGAGATAATGGTTGATGGAAACAAGCTGAACTCTGTTCTGGAATTCACCTACCTCGGAAGCACTATATCAAGCGATTGACGCTGAAATACAGAGGAGGATAGCCAAGGCTAGCGCATCTTTTGGCCGACTACGCCAGAGACTCTGGAACAACCACCACGTGTCCATTTGGGTCAAAGGCAAGATGTACCATGCAATCGTGCTATCTACCCTACTATACAGAGCAGAGGTCTGGACAGTGTACAGACGACAGGTGAAAAAGCTGCATGCTTTCATGATGCGACATCTGCTTTCAATCATGATACTAACCTGGAAGGAAAAGTGACAAAGAGGGAAATACTCAAACGGACAGGGCTGCGCTCTCTGGAAGATCTTCTGATCAAAAAGAATCTCTGGTGGACTGGACACCTCATGAGGATGTCATCAGACAGGCTACCAAAGCAGAGACTCTATTCTCAACTGTCTTCTGGTTACAGAAAGAGAGGGCGCCCTTGTCTCCAGTTCAAGGATACCATAAAAAAAAAACCCTGAAGAAACCAAAACATTTGATTATATATATCCAACTTAAACACTGGTGCATTAGCTACGGTTTGGGACAGCATGGACAGTCATTTATTACCCCATCCCTTTGGACACCTACTTTGAGACAGCCATTAAAGAGGGTCACCATTAACCAATTAGGTCAAACTTCAGGTCTTTTAGCCTTGCTTTCATTCCAACCAGGCTATATTTGAAATAAGTCATTCAACATCACGTAGTCCTTGAAGATTTATACTGCCTATTATGGATGACGCATAATTCGGAATTGTGGTTGATTCGGGGTGTAAAAATGTACGGATTTTCGGTTAGAATTATATATTGGCAGAGAGCATTATTAATCTTGGACGACGGAGTGGGAACCAGAGTTTTGTAGTCACATGGTGTGCTCACCGCGGCCGAGCATCCTCGTGTCTCTATAATTGTTGACCATGCCGATTGTCTGAAGTTCAGACAGATGACAGAAGAACTCGGTGAGGGTGATGGCGACGACAGACACACCCGTGATGAACAGCGAGCACCGCGTGGGCGAACACCGCGGGGGCAAACACCACGTGGGCGACCAGCAGGAGGGTTCGGTTTTGCTTTATCACTGGTTTTGGGCTCCAGGGCGCTGAGACGGGGTGAGACACTGTGTACCGCTATTTGTAACAAATTTGCACAACAAACACAGCAGACACGCATGTCAAACACATTGCATGCACACACACAATACATGATATGCATATAAGTTACATATATAGGTGAGTGGTGTGATGCGTATGTATGTATAATGAAAAGATAAGAGAGGTGAAGAATGAGAAAGATTGGAGTGAGCGTGAACGTTGATATATATGTGGTTGTGTCCGATTTCTGGTCCGGTGAAATACGGCGGTGTACGGCTTATATACGGTTGTTATCCGTTTGAAGTCTGCTCAGTCCGTTTCTTGTCCGATTCTCAGGTAAATTAACGTATTTTATTGGTAAAATAACGTATTTAATGGTAAATTAACGTATTTTATTGGTAAAATAACGTAGGAAATGGTAAAATAACGTAATTAGTGGTGGAGTAACGTGTTTTCTGGATAATATAGCAAGGTAGTTAGTAAATAGGAGTGGCGAGGGGGAGTGACTAATATAATATTAGTAGTCGCCCTCCTTTGACTAGGCTATAAGGAGGGTACCCAGCATACCACCCACCGCCGTGTATAAACAGCCGGCAGGACTCAAAAGGGGTGTGTGGGTGTGTGTGGAGGTCGCGCGCAGCATGGCGCGCACCCACCGTGTATAGCAGGCCGACAGGGCTCTGTGTGTGTATAGGGGAGTAAGTAGGGGGTGTGTCCAGAGAGTGTGACCTGAGACGACCCCCCAGCAGGGAATCTGTGTCTGGTGTTTTGAATTGAGTGGAGTTGTTTTGATATATATAGTGTACGTCGGTACGTCGATGTCTATTGGTTTTGATATATATCGATAAACAAGGGTACGTCGATGTATATTTGTTTTAATATATATTGATAAGTAAGGGGATTATTGTATGTCGGTGCATCGATATATATTGGTTTTAATATATATTGATAAACAAGGGGATTGTACGAAGGTACATCGATATATATTTTGTTTGATATAGGTGGGTGATATATATTGTGTTTTTAATATATATCAACAGATAGAAGGAGAGGCATCGTGCCAGATGATAGAATAAGACATCACAATGGCAGAAGCAGAATTGACTAGGGGGTTTGCCGACTGGTTCACACTTAGGGTAGCCTCAGGGGAGATACCCACAGATGGGGATCTGCTTGTATATTTAACCAAATATGCAGCAGGGCAGTTGGAAGCCCAGGCCAGGGTGATCAGGGGAAACAGGGAGCAGGGGACTGGACCTAGCCAGGAGCAGGCCAGGATCATGCAGGAACGAGCAATAAGAGGAGCACCTGGCGCTAGGGAGGGATCGAGTGAAAGTAGAGGAGAGAGCTGTGAGAGACCTCAAGGACCAAGGAAGACAGATAGCCACTGTGGATGGGTCAGATCTGGGTGGATTGAGGACCTGGGTAGAGCAGGTAGGCAGGGCAGGTAGAGTGTCAGAAGCAAAGGGAGCAGATGTAGTAAAATTCGCACTTAGTCATTCTAAGGGCAATCTACATGAGGTCATCTACTCAGTATATGAGGATGATGCACAAAGCTCCTGGGAGGCGGTCCTGGAACGTCTGGTGGGGCTGTTCTTAACAGCCAGGGAAGCCACTTCTCTGATTGACATAGTATTCTCACTCCAAGAGAATGGGGAGCTGATGTCAGCATACTGTATGTGATATATAATTCTGCTAATATATGCAGCAGAATAAGGATTATTATGGTAAGAAAGAGGCCACAAGGGGCCAGCGGCTACTGGATGTCGCGTCGGTCGAGCTCTCGTCATTTTTTGTGGTTTCAATTCCCGTATACCAGTTGTGTAGGGTGGTTGTATATTACCATTTTAGGGTGGGCCGCTGGCCCCTTGTGGCCTCTTTCTTACCATAATAATCCTTATTCTGCTGCATATATTAGCAGAATTATATATTATGATGGTAATCAGGCCACAAGGGCCAGCCGCTACTTTGTATTGCGACTGGTAACTGGAATTGGTTGTCGTTAGTTGTAATTGGTAGTGCATTTTTCTACGTAAAAAAGCTATTGTCAACACATTTATTTGTTGCTTATTGCTTTTTATTCAACTTTTTTAGTAACTAACGGGTGACTCTTAAGTCTGATACATGTAAGTTTGTTCTTGGATAAATAAGTAAGTCCGTAAAGTCTTTAACAGTTCTGTTCCCTCTCCCAGATGTCCGGGATCAGGTTTGTTACCGTGTGACTGTTCACGACTGGTCGGTTGTAGAATCTCCTGAATGTACCTTCCCCCGACCACCCCGCTGATAGGAGGATCGTGGCTAGTGGTACCTGCCTCCTGGCCGCAGCGCTTGTCGTCGCGTGCCTGCATGAATAGGGGGTGTAGTCCCCCGTGTTTATTCCTGCTTCCCTCATCGTGCACTTTACATATCTCGTTAGGGTGTCCTGGGAGGCCCTTACATGTGGTGGCCTGGTGGTTGCGAACACGGCTGGTGCCGCTGTCCTGAGTTCACTCCTCTCCATGTATGTTTTGAGGTGGCTGTACACGCACAGTTCTGACACCTCAAATTCTTTGAAGCTTAATACCAGCGGGTTCCTGCTGGGATCATTAGACTTTAGCTTTGTGGTGTATGTCAGCGTGCACATTCCTTGATCCCACCTAAAGTCCTCCCGTTTCATTAACCCCAGTGCTTGTAGTCTTTGTCCCATCGCCAACAAGAATAAACACAGTGTTCTCCTGTTAAGTCTGTCCACATTTAGCTCCTCTGTCGGTCCCCACCCCCGTAAGTACTCCAATAGGGGTTGTGGGTCCCAGATCGCTGTGTATTTCGGGTTAGCTGGCTTCAGGTTGCCTATCCCTTTGAGTAGTCGGCTTACTAGTGGGTGTTCCCCGAACGGCACGCCCCCTACCGTTACGAACGTGGACAGCAATGACCTGACCGTGTTGATGGTGTTACGTGCTGCCCCGCCCGAGAATAGCGTCTGTAGGTATGCTATGCCCTGTTGTATTGTTGGCCTCCTGGGGTTGATCCTCTCCAGATCGCAATGTGCTACCCATCTCCTCAGAACTAACGTGTATTGTCTCTGGGTGGCTGCTGCCCAGGAGGCCGTGAGCGTGTGGGCGGCTGCCCTGTTCATACCCATGGCCTCGAACATGCCACCTAGAGTGGTGTGACTCTCAGTCTCATGCTGTTCGTCAGTGGGAATCGCTTCCCCACATTCCCCTTCAGTGATAGCGTGCCTGGCTTCACCGGGATCGTCCAAGATGTTGTGTACCCTCTCAGTTTGCGCAGCAACGGGTACCAGGGCTGAGTGGGCCACTCCGGTGTCACCAGGATGCCTCTCGGTTGCTCCTGTATAATCTTGTTGATTACTCTCGACAGGCAGCTGAAAGGTGGAAATACGTAAGCATTAGTGTTCTTCCAGCTCAGTGAAAGTGCGTCTGTGCCCCTTGCCTGTCTATCGTATTCCCGTGTGACATATTGTTCTAACTTTTTATTGTCCCTGGACGCAAAGAGATCCACTGCGGGCTTTCCCAGTGTCTCGAAGATATCTTTGATAGTGTGGTCGTCTAACGTCCACTCCCCCGCATCTGTGAATACCCTGGATGCCCAATCAGCTTCAATGTTGTCCACCCCTGGGCAGAACCTGACAGATATGGTAATGTTTTTCTTTTCTGTAATTTCCCATATCTCTTCTGTCTCCTGCTGGCATGTCTTGGATCTCGCAGATCCCCCTTTTCCTATGCAGGCTACCGGTGTGGTATTATCTGCGAAGACCCTCACGTGTTTCCCTTCTAGTTTTTCGCCCAGGTGTTCTAGTGTGCGTCTCACTGCTCTTAGTTCTAGTACGTTAATGTGTGTGTTTTCCTTAACTGTCTCGTCCCATTGCTCCCCGTAGTGTGTTTGGTGTGTCTGACTGTAGTAACCCCAGCCGTGTGATGATGCGTCTGTATATAGACACACATCCACTGGTGTCGGTTTGTATGCTCTCATGGCTTGTTCTAGATTGTCAATCCAAAATTGGATGCATTCCCTCACCCTGCGTGTGAGTGTGCATGCTTTATCGTAGTTCCCTCTGGTTTCTCGTAGATTCCAATTGAGTGCCCGTACCATTGATTTGGATTTTATTCTAGCCCACTTGTTGCCCTGGTCTGTGGCTACTAGTTTACCGATTAATGCTGCTAGCATTTTGATTTTTAGGTTTCCCTCCTGTAGTACTTTCTTTGCGAAGTTTATCAGCTCCCCGCATTTTTTCCTTGGTAAGTCTACCCTCATTAAGTTTGTGTTTATTCGGAAACCCAGGAATTGTAGCTCCCGCCTAGGCTGCAGCGCAGATTTTTCTCTGTTTATCGTGAATCCTAGTCTGGTTAGCAGTTCTAACGTTAAGTTTACAGCCTCTGTTACCTCGGCCTCAGTGTTCCCTATCAGTATCGTGTCGTCTATGTAGAAACAGAGTAATATACAGTGTTGTGACCTTAGGTAACTCATTACTGCTTTCATGATTTTGGTAAATATTCTGGGCCCCGAGCTTAGCCCGTTAGGTAGAACTCTGAACCTGTACCTGTTCCCCCCATGTAGGAATTGTAGCAGATCTCGGTCTGCCTCCCTTATTTCTAGGCTGTGGTAGGCTTGTGAGATGTCTATGCTCGCCAGCCAAGCACCCTGTGTTACTAACTGCATTACCGTAGCTAGCTGTTCCATTTTAAAATGTCGGTAGACTATGAATTCGTTTAGTTTAGATAGGTTGAGGATAGGGCGGGAATCTCCGTCCTTCTTAGGTCGTAAGAATAGGTGGGACACGTAGGACCGTTTGGTGCTCATGGCCATTTCTATTATCCCTTGTTCATGCATTTCGATTACTTTGGCATTTAATATTTCGTTGTTTCCTTTACTATCTGACACCGGCTCTACTGCCTGTCCAGGTAAACTGGTGATTTCAATTTTTATGCCATTCACCATGAGTTTCACCCACACATTATCAGTGATACTCTCCCATTCTCTCGCTCTCCCCGTCACGCCCCCTGCTTTGAAAGTGCCCGTAATATTACTCACTTTGTCTATTGCCTTGCCGGTCGCGCTCTGCCCGTTCCTCGGCCCCGCCCCCCCCTGTGGGGGCGTGTCTGTCCTCCGCCGCTTTGGCGGTGGTGGTCCTGTCTGTGGCGTGCTGAGTACTGCTGGTTGTTTTGGGAAGCGTAGTAGGTTGGGCGGCCCCTCCCCTGGCCGCCTCTGTAGTTTCCCTGCTTTCTGTCAGGTCTTGTGTACTGCCTGCCGTTGCCCCTTACTATGGAGTTGGCTGTCTTCTGGTTCGCCTCCAGCGTGGTCACTTGTGCCGTCAGGTCCTCCCCTAGGAGGTACTTAAAGCCCCTGCTTCCCTCCTTTTTTGCCAGTGTTTTTATCTGTGTTTGCAGAGTCGGTCTCACATTGTCCCGTCTCAGTCCCAGGATCGTGTTGAGGTGCGTGCGAGTAACTTTAGGGTAGTGACCAGTGCCTCCGCCATCTCGTTCTTAGACAGTGGTCTATTGGTCTCTATGCCGTCCAGTGCTTTTGCCAGCGGTCTAGCAGCATACTGCACGCCCCACTGGGCTGCCGCTAGAGCCGAGTCATTGTCCCTTACTCGCTGTTGTAGGGTGGGTTCTATCTCCGGGTTCATACGTGTCTTGTGGAGCACTTCCACATTCCCTGGTCTTGGGAGCACTGCGTAAAGTTCCGTGACCTCCGTCTTGGTCATCGGGTTGTTCCATAGCGCGGTTAGTAGCTTGGCCGTATTAGCCGCCAAGTTTCCGCACTCCGCGTCCAACGGCGCTTTTTCCGCTGGTATAAACTGTTCCAGGTATGATGTTTCCTCCCTTGCCACGGCCTCCTGTGGCCGTGGAGCGGTCTGGGTGGGCGTGGCCGTGCGCGTTTGTGGTACCAACACCGGGGTTGGTGTTCTGACGCTGTAGGGCGGTGGTGGTGAGGCCATCGGTGTAGCCGGTCTTGCCTGCTGCACGTCCCGTCTGGGCAAGCTGAAGGCCGATGGTCTCGGCCTCTGCACTTGCTCGCCCCGAGGTGGTTCGCCTCTTGCCGCCAGTGCTGGGGGGGATGGTCCCTGCGTATCCCCCTGTGACCAGTTTATTGAGTAACCTGCCCTTCTGTTACGTATCTCCTCCTGTAGTTCAAGCTTCCGCGCCTCCAGGCGTTCTAGCTCTGCGATTGGGGTGGGTACGTAATCGGGTCCCCTCCACTGGTCTCCACACGCTGGGTCCGGTGGCGGGCTGAACGTGTTAGATAGGTCCGCTACCACCATCCTCAGTCCTCTGTGCATACCTCCCACTGGAGGTGGCGTGTACGTCGGTGAGGTGGCTGCTAGTACCAGCCTCCTCCCGTTACTATCCGTTTGAACCACAGTGTCCGGCGAGGGCGGTTCCTTGCGTGTCGTCGGATAGCTATGTTCATCCTGCGTGGGCGTCCCCGCCCCGTACTCCATGGTATCCATGTCCGCTTCCGAGTTAGTGTCCGACTCGTGGGGTAGCGGTTAAGCTCTCCAACCTGTGTAGGGAAGCCGCATGCAGCAGCGACGCGCCGGCAGGGGTCTGTGTGTAGTGGGGGGAGTAAGTAGGGGGTGTGTCCGGATGCCTGTGACCTGAGACAAACCCAGTAGGCGTCGGGCGTTTTAAAATCTGTCGGGTGTTTTAAAATCTGTCGGGTGTTTTGAATTTAGTGGAGTTGTTTTGATATATAGTGTACGTCGGTACGTCAGTAGGTCGGTATATATTGTGTTGTTAATATATATCAACAGATAGAAGGAGAGGCATTGTGCCAGGTGATAGAATAAGATACCACAATGGCAGAAGCTGAGTTGACTAGGGGGTTTGCCGACTGGTTTACACTTGGGGTAGCCTCAGGGGAGATACCCACAGATGCAGACAGGCTGGTATATTTAACAAAATATGCAGCAGGGAAGTTGGAAGCCCAGGCCAGGGTGCTCAGGGAAAACAGAGAGCAGGGGGTTGGACCTAGCCAGGAGCAGGCCAGGGCTGTAGAGGAGAGAGCAGTAAGACAGGAGCACCTGGCGCTAAGTAGGGATCAAGTGAAAGTAGAGGAGAGAGCGGTACGGGATCTAAAGGATCAAGGGCGACAGATAGCCATGGTGGATGGGTCAGATCTGGGGGCATTGAGGACATGGGTAGAGCGGGCAGGCAGGGTTGGAAGAGTGTCAGAGGCAAAGGGAGCAGATGTAGTGAAATTTGCACTTAGTCATTCTAAGGGCAATCTACATGAGGTCATCTACTCAGTATATGAGGATGATGCACAAAGCTCCTGGGAGGCGGTCCGGGAACGTCTGGTTGGGCTGTTCTTAACAGCCAGGGAAGCCACTGCACTGATTGACATAGTATTCTCACTCAAACAGGAGAAAGGGGAGCTAATGTCGGCATACTGTATGCGATACAGTACAGCAGTGCAGAGGGCATGGCCAGAGAAAGGGCTACTCAGGCTGGGGGCAGTCCAGGGCATGGTTATTAAAAAGTTTGAGGACTCATTGATTGAACCAGTGGTCAGGCTGAATGTACGCCTGGCCAGGGCAGTGAGCCTGGAAACAGCCATGTCAGTGGCCAGGGAGAACGAAGAAGGACTGGCCGGTCCAGGGGGAAGGCTGACTGGGGCCCATAGGATGGAGGAACCCATGGAGGTCGGAGCCATGGAGACTAACACCAGGGCAGATGTTAGGGAAGATAGGGCAGCATTTAAGATGCTCCAGGGGGAGATCAAAAGCCTCCGGAAGCTGGTAGCAGAACGCACTGAGCGGCCAGTACAGGCTGCCCAGATAGCCATGGCACCAAACCCACCCTCTACTGTGGTGGTACAAACAGCACCAGGGAATGGTAATAATAGTAGGGAAGACAGAAGGAGGGGGCCACGTCAAGTCAGGGGGCGAGGATCGAGATTAACCCCATGGGCAGAAGAAAGGGAGATGGTGAGGTGTAGGTACTGTGCACAAAGCTATCACTATCAGTATATAGATAACCATGAAGGGAAGTGCAGACAAGTAAGGACAAGGGTCTCCCCAAGGGCAGATCAAAGACAGTATGGGCCTATGCAGTCGGGAAACTAGGGCAGGCATCAGATCGAAGACCATGCATCCAGATGGATTTTGGCGGAATCTCATATTCAGGTTTGGTCGATACTGGTGCCAGCAGAAGCATGATAAAGAGCAAGAGGATAGGCCAGTGGGGGGCTCCAACAGGGCTTGAGGCTCCGATCGCTCTCAGGTCACTTAATTCCTACAAAAGGGGTGGGGAGAGTGATCATGGTGGGAATAGAGTGTGAGTTTTGTGTGGTGGGCGAATTGCAGCATGATATCCTGATTGGGACGGATGTCATGCAGCAGTGTGATGCTGTGCTATCCTACACGGATATGAGCATTATCCTAAATGGGGAAGAGCACAGGTGGGTGGGCACAGAAGCTGCATGTGCTAGTGTGTCGGGGATAGTCTCGGAGGTGGAATACTGGAGGAAGAAATTTCCCACAGTGTTCCCCATCCAGGGGGCTGCCCTGAATACTGCAGATGTGGTGGAAATGAAAATAGATACAGGGGATGCCCGCCCAATTAATCAGAGACCCTACCGGATTCCACTCTCAAAGATGAAATTGGTGGAGGAAGAGTTAGAGAAGATGTTAAGGGAGGATATAATAGAGCCAAGTCGAAGTGCCTGGGCAAGTCCTGTCACAGTGGTGCCCAAAAAGGACGGTTCTATTAGATTATGTGGGGATTATAGGCGTTTGAATGAGGTAACTCATAAAGATGCCTACCCACTACCCCGGATCCAAGACATCTTTGATCAACTCTCAGGTGCAAAAGTCTTCACCACAATAGACCTAAAATCAGGCTATTGGCAGGTGAGAATGCATCCAGACAGCAGGGAAAAGACTGCCATCAGCACCCACAGGGGGTTGTTCCAGTTTAAAAGAATGCAGTTTGGGCTGACTAATGCACCTGCAGTCTTCCAACGCATGATGAACTCAGTGTTAGCCAAATACCTGGGGAAGTCATGCTTAATCTACCTGGATGACATAGTGATCTATTCCCATAATGAGAACCAGCACCAAAATCATGTGGCTGAGGTCTTGGCCACCCTGGGGGAGGCTGGCCTAGTCATTAAAGAATCCAAATGCTCATTTGGCCTGAGAGAGGTCAAATTGTTGGGTTTTGTGGTATGTGCTGAGGGTCTGAAAGCAGATCCGGATAAAGTTTCTGCAATCCGGGATATGCCCCCCCCCCACAGATAAAAAGGGAGTGCGTCGAGTGTTGGGATCTGCCAACTACTATCGACAGTTAATGGTGAACTATGCAGATGTAGTGGCACCACTGACTAATCTGACTAAGAAGGCCGTAGCATTTGAATGGGGACCTGAATGCAAAAGGGCTTGGAAAGAATTAAAGCAGCTTCTTTTGGACTGTGTCATACTCAAGTTTCCAGACCCCACCAAACCCTACAAACTGTACACCGATGCCTCAGATTACAGCATAGGTGCCATCCTGGTACAGGAAGATGAGAATGGGGTAGAAAGACCAGTGCACCTGATTAGTGGTAGGTTAAATGCAGCCCAGTTAAACTATCCAACTATTGAGAAAGAGGCCTATGCCATGATTTTTGCACTCATAAAGTTGAGACCGTATCTGTATGGTGCTGAGTTTGTGATCTATACTGATCACAAGCCCCTAAAATGTCTGTTTCAGAAAGAAATGCGAAACAGCCGCCTACAGCGGTGGGCAGTATTGCTAGCTGAATATTCAGCTCCAATCCAGTACTTTGCAGGTGCATCTAATGTGTGGGCAGACATGCTATCTAGGCTGAGACCGGTTGCAATGGCCGAGGAGCCAGAACAGATGTCAGTGGTGGAAATGGCAGGTCTGGAGGAAGAGATCCCTTTTGAATATTATAAATTAGACCGGGAGGCCATTGGCAGGGGGCAGGCAGACACCGCCCAGGCAGAGCTGGCCGGGAAAGAGCAGGATGAGTATATCCTAATGGAGGGGTTGGTGTATTCACTAATTCCACCAGCAGGGGGAAAAGTCTATCCCCGATTAATGTTGCCAGTAGAGTACAGGGAGCAAGTAGTAGAGCGGGCTCATAAAGATGTGGGACATATGGCCATGCAGAAAATGCTACAAAGGGTACAGGAGCATTTTAGGTGGCCAGGAATGAGATTTGATGTGGCAAGATTTATATCCAAGTGCCCACCATGCTCACTAAACCGGGTCAAAAGGGATTATCCACTGCCCACTGAGATGCCACTCCCTGTAGCTCCAGGACTGCTAATAGCAGCAGATCTGACAGGGCCATTCCCAGAAAGTAAAGAAGGCAATAAATATCTGTTATCCATAATAGACCACTGCACAGGCTGGGTGGAAGTAAAACCCCTCCCCAGCAAATCAGCACAAGGCATTTATGATTATTTGGTGAGAGAATACATACCCAGATACTCAGCACCAGAAGTATTTCTGACTGATAATGGGCTAGAATTTAAAAACAAACTCATTGTGGGATATTTAGAGGAATTGGGTGTCGAAGTAAGACACACCACCCCATACCACCCCCAATCCAATGGCATGGTGGAACGTTTCCACAGAACATTAAAAAGCATCCTAGCCAAATTGGTTAATGCTAGAGCTTCTGAGTGGGAGGAATATCTGGGGGATGCACTATTAGCATATAGATGCACACCCCTGGGACCCACAGGGTTCTCTCCTTTCTATTTACAGTTTGGCAGACATCCCAACAAACCCCAGTCACAGTTGTTATACAGACAAACTGGAGAGGTTTCATCCAATGCAGCAAGGCGCATTGATGAGCTGGCAGACTCACTTCAAGAAGCAGTAAGAAACAGAGCCATTAGTAGACAATATAATACAGCCAGGGCAGTTAACAGGGCGAATGCAGTGCAGTTGAAAGTGGGGGATGCAGTATTGTTATTGGTAAATGAACCTGGGCCATTGGATAGACAATTTGATCCTGGGTTTATTGTGACAAGTGTGAGGGGAGCAGTGGTTACTGTGGTGAGACCAAGTCAAGTTGGCAGATGGGGAAATGGAATGGGACTTGATTAATTCCGGGTTGACCAGAGCACAAAGAAAGAAGCAAAGATTGAACAAAAAAGTCAGGAATGAAGTAGAAATACAAAGAGCCCGAGATGAAGGGCACAGCACAGGTGTGGAGCAGTTTGATGGGAATGGGAATTGTCAATTGCCAGGGAGGCAATTCCAAGGACAATTACCAGACCGGATGGGTCCTCATAATGTCGGTGGGGGACCAGGTGCACCCAGCACTCATGGCATGATGATGAGGGGGCGGCATAAGCACCCCCCACCAGTGGTGAGATGGGCAGCATTCCCACGAGCAGAGCCACCACCCACAAGGCAGGGAGATGATGAAACTAATGAGAATACTGATGGGATGCAGGGTGATAGAGGTAATGAGGGACAGGATTGCACTGATGGGCGACCAGGTGCGAGAGGTGGTAAACCTAATGAGAATACTGATGGGATGCAGGGTGATAGAGGTAATACGGGAGCTGTGGGGAGAAGTGGTATGAATGTGAGTGGAAGTGAAGGGCGGACTAATGGGGCAGCTAATGGTACTTGTGTGTCTCGCCCGTGTTTTGTTCCCGGGCTTCCTGAACAGGTGGTGAGGCATGCTGGTCCTGACCTTGTGGTGCCCGGCGACCCGGAACGCAACCCGGAACGCAACCCGGTGATGGAGGTCAACCCACGACGCAGGTGCAAGCGGGAGGGCGGGGCCTTGGACGAGGCTCCACCCACTCCAACCCCGACCCACAGCACCCCAGCGAGGCGGGCAATGCCATCACCGGCGAGACGGCGGAGGGGGTGAGAGCGGCGTGGCATGAAATAAGGCGGGAGATGAAAGGAGCCCCCGCCCACCTCACACCCCCACACCGCCCCGGGACCCCGCAGCCCGGCTCGCCTGACATGACACAGATGCTGACCGCGCCTGATGGGACACGCCTGACGAGTTCGCCTGACACGACACGAGAGCTGGAACATAGACTGACGATCACCGGTGCCGTTAAGTGCCCCCCACCACCCACACCCAGCCCAGAGTGTTACAACACCCATGTGCTGCGTTCTCACACCCGGGAGAAAACCAGACTGATAGAGGCCATCCCGGATCCACAGGAGCAGCACATCGCGAAGCGCGCCTGCATAGCGTGTGTAGAGGTGTTCTGTGGAGGTTGGAGGACAAAGCAGTAGTCTGGAGGTATTGTTGAGCAACCATATATATATATGTGGATGTATAAGTATTCTTTTATCAGCAACACTTAATCTTGGAACTTTGAGATTTTTGTTTGCTTTGGCAGTGTGTTGTTGTATCCGTAGGTACGTGATAACGAACAGAGGAGGGTGCCATAGACCGTGGGCACAGCCCAGGATTCACCGACATTGCGGATTTCACAACACCAGGTGAGCGTTTACACACACATGTGGGTGTGGCAGACATTTACACGAACATTGTGTCGACTGGCAGCACCACATAAACATTGTATAGGCGTTGCAGGCTGGTAGGCTGTACACGAACATTGTGTACTGACCAGGAAATAACATTTGTTTGTTGTTGGGTATATATATATATACATAGTACCCGTGAGCCCGCACCTGGAGGTGTTGCTAGGACGGGCAACCACCGTAGGCCGACGACCTGCTACAAAACGGTACGACACCGCACAAACATTGTGTAAATCTTCCCTCCCAATAGGACGTGGGCGACGGAGTTGGGTGTTTGTCGTGTTCAGGTTGTCCGGTGCCTGCGGGGTTCCTAGGTCGAAAAACCCCAACAAGCCACTCAACCGATCGCCAGAGATAGGTGCACGAACATTGGCATCCTATTGTCCGACATTGGTCGATACTACAAATTGTGGGTTGTTTTTTACCTTTGCCATGAGGTGTGGCTGGGTCAGGAAACCCCATAACACAGCCTACAGGCCAAGGAGGACACGGCGCCGACATCGGGGAGCCTCCCTTCACAGGTCAAGTTGGCCAGATAGAATTGGGAAACGTTTATTGATAATTGCCACTGGAGGGCATAATTTCCACAGACATTAGGTGCTGATATAATAGATTTACACAAACATTGTGTGGAGGTCAGTGCTAAGTGGGAAGGATGCTCTTCACTCTCACCCGCTGATAGGTCAAAAACACAGACATTGGTGTAAATGCTACTAAAGACAGTGAATTAGTACAGCAATGGTGACCAGTATAGCAGCAGGGGGGGGGGGGGGGGGGGGGGGGGGGGAGAGTGGTAAGGGAGTTAAGTGGCTGACCTCAGGGGCGGTGAGGCGTGTACATGTATACGATGCACGACGACTTGATATAAACCACCCGGTGTAGCGCAGATAAATTTGTTTGTTTGTTTGTTGTTGTTTTACGTCAAGGACGAAGCGACAAGTATCAATTTTAAAGTCATTGGTTTGACTCGACAGGGACTCGAACCCACGACCCCACGATCTACCAGCGTCTGGTCTAGCGCAGATAAAAGCACAGGTGTGGCGGTTTCAACGTGTTCCCGTGCTCAGCCGTGTCCCGTTGCTTCTGCGCATGCGCGGATTTCGCATCAACTCGGGTCACCCGAGACACTTATATGCGCATGCGCACATCCTACAAACACGGGTCGAATAATCGAATACGCTTCTCCGTGCTCGGGTGGACAATTTTTTCTTTTTTTTTAATAACCGTTAAAACTACAGCAAAATAGGATTTAAAGTATTTTATGATGGCCTGGTTTAGCTATAGTTCCATTTCATTAATCTAAGTTATTCTTTTTTTGCACACGGCACGTGTATTTGTCGACTCCACTCGCCGTGTTCTATTTGAAATTCTGACCACTCGGATGACCCGAGTCGCCCGGGTTGTGTTAATCGATTACGGCCATGTTTATTAGATTCTGACGCATGCGCAGAAGCGATGGAGACGGCTGAGCACGGGAACACGCTGAAACCGCCACACCGGGACGGTGAGTGTGCAGTAAATCGTGGACCGAGCGCCGCTGGTGTAGCGCAGATAAAAAGGGACAAGACGACGAGGGTGCGATAAATAAGTGGCCCGAGCGACGCCGGTGTAGCACGATTTGCAGTACGAGTGAGAGTATTTTGAACAAGATTTAAGTTGGAGAAGATTCACGTCGGACTTGAACCCTCGAGCGGTGCGGGAGGGCACCGCCGGCAGTCAGTGCCGAGTGGGATTATTTTGAACAATATTGTTAAAGAAGCATCGGGAGACGCTTGTCCTGAAGACCAAGGCGTGTTTTTAAGACTAAAAAGTGTTTTTTTCTCGCTTCGGGAACCTCCGGGGTGCAAGCAGATTGCATTCAGGAGTTGTCCAGTTGATTGCAGCAGTGTGGGGGGTGTTCGATATATACCACCAGGGTTCGTTGGGTATAGCGGTCAGGACTGATATCAGGATCTGTCCGGTTTCACTGTTAATATAGTGCTGCGGGACACGATCTACCCGGGGATATCACCCCAAGGACTGCAAATATATACCTCAGTCGTTCCGACCATGTGGTCTCTGTACTGGCACGTGGGCGTCATCTGGTGCTGCCTACCTCTGGCCGGCAGCACCGACCTATTTAAAGATGATGGCGTCCTAGTACGAAGCCAAGGAGAGGTGAGGACGGTGTCTGCTGTGTGGCAGCTGGTGGTGCTGATCACGCCACCTAGCCGGCCACCGGTGGATCACTGGGTCTCGCAAGTACGGGGCTATATGGGGAAGCTGACTGCGAACCGGTGGTCTGTCAATATTCATCATTGGAACATGAAGCTCGGAGTCCTGCAGGCCAGAGTAAAACATGACCCTGTAGATTTCCTACAGTTGGTAACTAAACGGCCTAAGCGGGGACTGGTTAATGCGATAGGGGAGGCAGCGTCGTGGCTGTTCGGTACGGTAAGCCAAGCACAACTGAAAAGGGTGCAACTGGCTATTGCTGCCCACAGACTACAGATGCAGGCCCTGAGGCATAACCATTTGCACATGATTTCCATGATGAATAGAACATGAAATATCCAGCTGCAATTAGCGAAGCATGTTTCTGTAGTCGAATCGATGATAGACTTGGTGAGGGACGAAGCGAAGAACATGATGGCAGACTCCAATGATTTAGTGTTGCTGGAATGAGTGAGACTGGCAGTGGAGGAGCTGGAAAGCGTAGTGGGCAATTATGTGGCGAAGCGGGCCTTGTACCACCGCATGGTGATGCAGCTGGAGCGCGGCAGGCTAACAGAGACATTACTGAGGCCGGCACAGCTGACACTGGTGAGGAAGGCGGCGAGGGATGTAGGCTTTCGCGGTCTGGTACTATCGAAATACCAGGATAGAGGCCGTATGGGGTCCGGACGCGTCGATCGCCTTCTGCATGGGACTGCAGATGGTTGGCCCGGAGAAGTATGAGGCGTATCACTTCTACCGTAGTAGGGAAGGCCAGGATCGCGCTGAGCACAGGACGGAAAGCGAGCTTCTATCCAGAAGCTTGCATGGGCAGTTGGCCCATGGTGTGCTATCCCGCCATGGAGATGACCTACCAGACCTGCGAAGTGGCGCTTGTGATGGGGACGAAACCGGAGGACTGCAAGCTGCGGATCACGAAGATCCAAAAGACTGTGTCTGCCACCGTAGTTGCACCTGTGGAGGGCATGGGTGACGTGTGCGTTGCTCCCCACGGGCCGTATGTCGACGTGACAGTTCGTTGTAGAGGATTGCCTCAGACCAACCAGAGGGTCACCAGCCCGACATTGCTGCAGGTGCCGGAGGCGTGCTTGGTGGAGGGCAGAGGTTGGCTCCTGCGAACATTGACAGTGAAACATGAGACCGTGAACATACAACGGATGCCGCCAAGGCTGGATCTACCAGCCTTGAATGTCTCATGGCCTCCCGTCCTCCACCGAGTGATGAGAGAGCAGCTCAAGCGGCTGCCCGAGTTACAGGTCCCCCTGATGTCGATGGACGGTCTACTGCAGGTGCCGGACGATTACGTCCGTGTTGAAAACTTTAGCATACTGTGGTATTGTTTGTTGGCGGTCACTGGTATAGTAGTGTTGTGTAGTGCCGCATATTGTTATTACAGATGCCAAGCTCGTTGTAAAGGATGCCGACGTTCAAGGACAGGGAGAGGTAGATTGACGAAGTGCAGGGAGGGGGTGGTCTATGAGTCCAAAGAACTACCCGCCCCTGCCCCGTTCATGATCCAGGAGGATCCGGTTGCACGGTATAGGGCGCAGGGTTCAGTGTTGGAGCTGGGTACGCTCCCGTATCGAGGGCAGTAAAGGTTACCAACAAGTGTGTGCAGTGCCGGTGCACCGGAACCATAAAGTTTGGGGACGGGCAGAGACGCTGTATAACTTGGGTGGGTATTGACAAGTTTTTCCGAGCTGTTTTTGTAAAGGGTAATATGTATTGCGCAGGTGTATGCACTATGGTGCGTCTGAACCATAAAGATTGGGGAGGAGCAGGGACATTGTATAAGTGCGTAGTTATGTATACGTTTCCGAGCTGTCTATTGGGGGGTACTGTTATTTCACAGTTGGTATGCACTTCTCGTGCGTCAGAACCAAATTGAGGGGGATGAGCAGGGACGTTGTATAAATGTTGAGACGGACGGAGTTGCTCATTCCGACATAATTAACGGGTCGAAAGTGACCAAGTTGTATGATAAATGGAGTGAGAGTTGCTCGGAACCGCTGGAGCTTGCCATCAGAGGATTTCCAGTCACCTACTCCCTAACCCTTCCCAAGCCTTTCGGTCGGGCGACGGATAGCTAACCAGGATCCTGGTAGTGCTCGGGGTAATTGGGAATAACGGGAAATTAGGCTCCCCGCCCAACCCACAATGAACAAGTAAGGGGGGGGGAGGATTTAATTAAACATCATACGCCTCTCTGATTCCTGCTTGTAAGATACAAGTATAGGGGGGGGGGGAAGCTAATTATAGCAATTGGTCTTTCCTCGGATTCCTGCTTGCAATGAACCCGCAGTCGCGAAGTAAGGGGGGGAGGATTTAATGTAACATTATGCGCCTCTCTGATTCCTGCTTGCATGAAACTGGCTGGTATAGCCATGGGAAGGTCCTAGCGGCCACCTGACCCATCAGGCACAGGTTGAGCCATAGACGAGTTCGCGCTTCGGGCTGCTCACGTGATCGAACCGGACGATGCTGTCCGACAGGGACGAGTCCGCGTGTACGACGATAAGAAATAAGTGAGAAAGACGACCTAGGGTAGGGTGGATGGTGCGGTGACGCACTGTGTGTTCACCGCCTCGCTCCATGTACAAGTATTCGTGGGTTAGTGTGCGGCAGGGACGGGGTCCAAGCACCAGTCAGATTTTTTTGTTTGTGTGTTAAAACCAAGGATGTGGTTGTTGGGTACGGGAGAAAAGATGACCTAGGGTAGGACGGACGGTGCGGTGACGCGATGCGTGTCCACCGATTCCCTCCATTTACATGTACTCGTGGGTTAGTGTGCGGCAGGGATGGGGTCCAAGCACCAGTCAGATTTTTTGTTTGTTTTGTTTGTGTGTTAAAACCAAGGATGTGGTTGTTGGGTACGGGAGAAAAGACGACCTAGGGTAGGACGGACGGTGCGGTGATGCGATGCGTGTCCACTGATTCCCTCCATTTACATGTACTCGTGGGTTAGTGTGCGACGGGGACGTGATCCGAGCACCAGTCAGATTTTTTTTTTTGTGTAAAATCCAAACGGGGTTTCAGGATAAATACAATGAGTGCAGGCGCTGATCACGGTGCGCATATTGCCACGATTGGGGCCCGGATCCGTTAGTCGCATCCGTACGTCCAATCGGTGGTATGCAATGCTGGACAGGCTGCGGACATGAGTGGGCTCATGACGATGTGCACACCACGGGTGTGGGCATCGGCGGTGGGTGCCGCAGTGGGCGTTGAGTGATTCGGGGCAGTTGATTGATTCCAGTCAGCTGATTGACTCGGGTCAGTTGATTGACCCACGGGTCCTGGATTGACGGGGTCAATAAGTTAGGAGGGTCGATGGACCATTGAGGGAAGAAAAATGATTGAGTTCATTTTGAGGGATCCTAGTCGGTGGATTGATTCGGGTCATCTGATTGATCTGGGTCATTCGATTGAGCGGGGGTCGATGATTGACGGGGTCAATAAGTTAGGAGGGTCGATGGACCGTTGAGGGAAGAAAAATGATTGAGTTCATTTGTGGGATTCTAGTCGGTTGATTGATTCGGGTCATCTGATTGATCCGGGTCATTTGATTGAGCTGGGTTCGATGATTGACGGGATCAATAGATTAGGAAGGTCACGGGACCATTGAGGGAGGAACTGATTAAATGCAGGCGAGGATTCAAGTCAGTTGATTGATGCGAGTCATCTGGTTGATTCGGGCCATTCAATTGATGGAGGATCGATGGACCATGCGGTCGATGATTGAGGGAAGCAATCATGGCTGAGAAATAGTTGATTTGATTATATTGTGTGGTAATCGACGTTGGTTGATTGGATCAATCACTGCTAGAAATATTTACCTGATTGTCTTATGCAAGATCTGACCCGTCATGGTTCCCTGCTGGTGTCGCTATTCTGTCCTGCTTACCCTATTTTTAAAACTAATTTTTATATTTTTTTATCATGAGTTTTAAAGGGGGCCTGGGCGCTCAAGAGAATTGGCTGACACAGCCTGGACGATGACAGGAGGATAAAAAGACATCTTGTTAAATATAAAAGCAATATTAATTAAGGGGGGAGTAGTACTAGTGTAGATAGGTAGCAAGCTAGCCGGTTCAAAGCCACCGTCTACTTTGGGACCGCCACTCTAACTGAAGATTTTGGGGCTGTTCTTGTCTAAAAACAATTATTGTAAACAAGTAGTTAGGAATGGTCTCCAAGGTGGTGGAGAACTGGGAAAAAGACAGAAAACGTGAAAGAAAAACTTTAACAGTGACTAAGGGAGGAGTAGCCAATACAGTGGAGAATCTACCTAAGTAAAATGCAAAAGTGTGGACAACTCATAATTGGTACAGAGTTTACAAAGTCTATCGACAACTCGTAATTGGTACAAGAGTTTACAAAGTCTATTGACAACTCATAATTGGTACAGAGTACAAAGTCTATTGACAACTCATAATTGGTACAGAGTACAAAGTCTATTGACAACTCATAATTGGTACAGAGTACAAAGTCTATTGACAACTCATAATGGGTACAGAAGGTACAAAGTCTATTGACAACCAATAAATTGCTCCACTGTATGGCACTCGCTCTGGCTTAAGCCGAAAACGATGTAATGTTTAAGGGCTTCCATTTTTCTTGGTGGTTTTGCACAAGTAGAAATGGAAGAGGGACGTTGTAAAAATATACGGATTTTCGGTTAAGAATTATATATTGGCAGAGAGCATTATTATTCTGGGATGCCGGAGTGGGACTTAGGTTATGTAAACTAAAAGTAACTAAAATTAATAGAATCCCCCTCCCATTGTACATGATACTGAGTGAGGTAAACTATATGTTATATATTATGAGTGGAGTTGATGGAAATGTACATGATGCTGGGTGGTGTAAACTATCTGTTATATATGATGTTTGGAGTTAATGAAAAGAGCTCCTTTGCAAGAAACAGTACATGATTTTTTAAATGTTCTCTATGTGTTCATAAAGAATACAATTGGAGGGAAAGATCAATGGTACTATGTATATCTATAAACATATCTGTAACTGTATGCAACATCCTGTCCACCCAGGACAACCGACTGACCCACCTGCCTAATTTGCATATGTATAGAGTGCACCACCTGCAGCTGGTTTGAGTGACAGCCCCCACTGGGGGTGGTCAGATTGGCTGGCTGGGGAATGTCCGGTCACCTGACTCCCTTGGCCTATCCTGACCACACACTAGTCTCAACTAATTAATTATTCAAGATTTTGCTTCAGACACACTGAAGGGAAATCACTCTCATCCTGGCTCTTGAGTGAGACAGACCGACTTTTGAGCAGGACCCCAGACACTCTGTCTGATGCTATCCAAATTCCTCTATTCAAATTGAGTTATCCACAGCCATAGGACTCCTGTCCCATGGGTTGTGGGCACTGTTTCAGTATACAGGCTAAAGTGACAATGAGACATAGTGTGGGCAGTATATGAGGAGTGCAGGTGCTAGGTCACATGTAAGGGGGATGACAGGAGTTGCTGCCAATAAAGCACAACTTATTCACTGTTCATCTTTGTGACTAGTTTTCCTTCCTCATTCCAGACATGGTTAAATTGATTAGGCTGATTGCATCACAGGTGAAATGAAGGGGGAGAGTTTTGTAATTACATAGGGTGCTCACAGCGGCAGAGCATCCATGTTTTTATATGCAGACTCGGGTCGAATAATCAAATATGCTTCTCCACGCTCGGGTGACAAAAATGGTGGCCCCTTTATTTGTTTTTTAATAGCCGATATAATTACAGCAAAATATGATTTAGCTATTTTTATGATGGCATAGTTTAGTGATATGTATGACTGGTACCAGTGGCTGTTATCCTGCAGGACAGTACCAGCGCAAATGTGATGTCATCGCTCCCCCAGCCAAGATGTGGGTTTCTGGGGTCGGGTTGTTTTGCACACGGCACGTGTATTTGTTGACTCCACTCGCGGTGTTCTATTTGAAATTCTGACGACTCGGGTGACCCGAGTCGCCCGGGTCGTGTTAATCGATTACGGCCTAGATGAAAACTATTCAAAACTGTCCACTCACCCAATCCATCATCATTTAGTACACACGGGTATTTAAATATGGTATAATTCTTGTTGATTGGCAGTGGTATCAACTTAGGTGTGTTGCTCTCAGCCTACAGCTTCGTCTAAAATAAAAGAAGTCAGATTCAATAATAGTAGTGTGAATAATTGATTAAATCATGTAGTTAAAGGGAGTCTGGCGGCGGGAAGTTGGGCATCCTGCCAGTGGGAGGCCCGGAGACCAGACTGCAGGAGGCCACGATCTTGATGGGTTAGTTGGTTGGTTGGTTGAGTTTTACATCCTGGCAACATCTACGGTCATATCAAGACAGGTACCGATTTGTGACAGTGTGCACTCATGGTGACTTTATAGTGCTTCCCACTGGGAGACCAGGCCACCACCACCATGACCTGATATCCCTCTCAGTCACATTATCCTGACACTGAGCCAAACAGCCCTTGCCCTATCCTAATAATGCCAAGCACCTGGCTAGGAAGTGACATGTATCAATTTTTAAGTCACTGGTTTGACTTGACCAAGGTTTGAACCTGTGGATTCGAATCCCAAGATCTATCAAAACGGGAGATGGACGTTCAACTCATTCGGTCATCGCCAAGCGTTCTGCCAGTAATTCTTGGTGGGTGGCCTCCAACATACCACATATTATGCATTCTGTTATTGCAACATACATTTTAAATACTCACTAGGTTTCCAGTGTTCAGAGATGACTGCATTGCGTGTTATTTACTCCATTTAATCACCCTAATCCACCAATCTTCCATTTGCAACTGGCATGTTAAACCATTTGTGTGTTCTCTGTTCCTCAGAAGTATGTGTGTGCAGTGTGGTGTGACAGTGGCCCCTTACATATGCCTATTCCAGTCAACTCTCAGATATATCGACATATCAAATAATACTAGCAATAATAACATATACATATATATATATGGGTCGTTCTCAGAAACTGTGTACCACTTGAGGTAGTCTACTTGACTTGATGGATTAGTTGGTTGGTTGGTTGAGTTTTACATCCTGGCAACATCTACGGTCATATCAAGACAGGTACCGATTTGTGACAGTGTGCACTCATGGTGACTTTATAGTGCTTCCCACTGGGAGACCAGGCCGCCACCACCATGACCTGATATCCCTCTCAGTCACATTATCCTGACACTGAGCCAAACAGGCCTTGCCCTATCCTAATAATGCCAAGCACCTGGCTAGGAAGTGACAGGTATCAATTTTTAGGTCACTGGTTTGACTTAACCAAGGTTTGAACCTGTGGATTCGAATCCCAAGATCTATCAAAACGGGAGATGGACGTTCAACTCATTCGGTCATCGCCAAGCGTTCTGCCAGTAATTCTTGGTGGGTGGCCTCCAACATACCACATATTATGCATTCTGTTATCAGATTGGAGAGCTTACCTCGTTTGAGCTACGATGGTTAAAGTACCTAATCAGGAAAAACACGAAGACAGCAAGTATAATTATGGTAACTTTAATCAAGGTAAGGTTGAAACGTCCGGTTACACAATGTCAGCTCACAATTGCTTATAAACGAGGCTAAAGATGCTATGGCCCTACCAATATCATACGTGGGGTGGGTGGGAGGCCAATTTAAAGTCTAGTCAAAGTCCCCTGGCTCCTCCGGTCGTAATGACAGAACCCACTGCTGCGTCGCCTTATATAGCTAATTTGTACCCACAAAGCAGCGCGTCGACAGTTTTAGCAAACTGCCTGCTACGTCATCAGAACCTGAGATCCACGGCGGCGAGGCTAAAGAACAAACCGCTAGCCGGCGACTGAGTTAAATACGTAGTTCTGAAGAATTCCGCTAGTCGGCGCAAAGACGTCCTGGCTACTGGCACGCCTTGTACTGTCTCCGTGATCCTGATTACCCGTAATGCCAAAGCATTACGCATAATCAGGAAAAACACGAAGACAGCAAGTATAATTATGGTAACTTTAATCAAGGTAAGGTTGAAACGTCCGGTTACACAATGTCAGCTCACAATTGCTTATAAACGAGGCTAAAGATGCTATGGCCAAAAAGAGTCTGATAGCAATCTTGAAGCCGAGACCGAAGGCTTCCGTGGGACATACGCGTGCACCGCGGATGATTTCCAGTGACCAAGGTCTCTTATGTCCTGAAGGGGGACTCCGAGGCGGGCACAGGCCTGAGCCCCACCTCTACGAAGACTATGCAGGGTCGTGGCCCCTGGTGATCCGAAGCCCAGTGCTGAGAGCGCGTGGCGAAGAACTTTGGTAGCCCTCCTTGGTGTAATGGGCGTCCCAAGGGCATCCAGGAATGCCGGGCCATCTGGATGTGGCATCAGGTTCCGATAGTAAGTCTCCCATGCTTGTACGGGGCAGTATCGAGACCCCGGTATCGCCGGGACATGGATGATATGTGGCGAAGTTGACTCCCAGGACGTCTTAGAGCTGCAGACCCTTATGACGAGGGCTGAATCAGTACGAGCTATATCCTTGGCCCGCAACGTGTGCCTTGTAGATGATTTCGTCTCCGGCGTTAGCAGGTTACTCTGTCTGAGCAGCGTGAAATATCCAATTATTAGTACGGCAATCATAGCAGCGCCATTGGGGCCAGTCGGCTGTAAATAGTCCACAACTGCCATGAGAACATCCGGCGTCAACGGCGGGGCCTGTACCGGCGTGTGCGTGTTCACCCGCTTCACGCCGCGCTTCACAAGAGACACCAAGTACGTATCGAATGCAGCCGGGTCACCATTGAGCGACATCACACAAGTCCTTGCTCCACTCAAGTAGTTCATGACCGCGCCTGCTGACGCCAACTGCTCCCTAAGCTTCATTACATATGAAATAACGTCATACTGTGACGGCGCCAATGGGTCCCCGCCATGTTCCTTGATATATTTAACGTAGTTCTCCGCTTGCTGACTCTTGTTTCTCCAGGTACTCCAGGTCAGACCTCCCTTCAGGAAATGAACCAGTTTGCAGTGATGATCTCTTGAATAACCTGTGGCAAAGAGGGCAATTATTAGGATTTTGACACAGATTATATGTAGCACAACATCGTAGTCCACACACACCGGCCGCACTCCATTTTGGACACCGGCTATATGCATGAAACAAGTACATCATCATGATTGACATACACTGGCTGCAGTCCGCTCTCGTCAATCATGCGCCTGGCCGTCCGCCTTACTGCCTGCTCGATATGCATCCTACTGAGCGCGTCTGCAAACGGGATATCAACGCCCGACTTGTGGCGTATAACCACCTCGGTACTGTTATGCGCAGCATACAGCCATATCTCTCTGGCACAGGCACAGATGACAGGATCCTTGCCAGTACCGGATGTGAGAGCCTGCTGGGACGCCATGTTATCCGTATTGATATGTATTGTATACATATGCGGGTGGATCGGGGCCAAGTGTCTGAGCGCCACGACAAGATTGAGGGCCTCGAGTTGCGCAATGCTGTATCCCCTCCTGACAACGTCCTCCGAGTACCGCGCTGCATAGTACTGTGTCGGGGAGTGGGCGCCACCGCCTTGCAGAGACGAATCGCACTCTATGACCCACAGAATACGATCCGTCTCAGGCAGCATCACCAGACCATTGGAGCCACTCGCATATCTTGTTAACCATGCCACATCAAGCTTGAGACCAGCCGAAACCACATGTTTCCCCCTATACGGAGCCGAGCGCAGCGCTGCCAATATCCTAGACATGAAGCGCCTCGCCGGCCGTACGCACTTCGCGACATGCTGGAGGCGGCCGACCAACCTTTGGATATCCTTCCTTGATGCCAGAGGTTTCTCCTTCCATCCCTCACACTCTTCCAAGACCTCATTGAGTTTATCCGCCGGAATCTTGATAGTCATCTCCGTAGTGGAAACGTCAAAGCCGAGCCAGACCGCATCCGTCGAGGGCGGAACGCATTTGTGTCCAGCAAGGTCCAGCCCAAGCTCAGTAGTGATGCCAATAATGTCATTATAAGCCCTACTGGCCGCCTGTGCTGTTGCAGCCACCCCTACAAAGTCGTCGAGATAGCACAACGTATGATGACCCCTTGACCTCATGAGGTAAACTATGGCATTCGTGGTGCGTGCACAGGCTAGTGATGACGTCCTACAGCCAAATGGTGGCGCTATGTCGACGTAGATACTTTCATCCACTTTGATGCCAAGCAGAGGCGTGGAAAGAGGGCACGTCCTAAGCTGGCGATAAGCCCTAGCCAGGTCCGCACACCATATCAGAGAGCCACGGCCTGCCCTGGTGACCTCATCTGCCAAGTCTATGATACCCGGGAGTGTGCATACTGCAGGCGACCCGAGATACTGGGACTTCCTTATCCCTGCATTGACACTGTCACCTGGCAGGTAGCTAAGGTCGACAATGACGCGTCTTTCATCTGTGCCATGCTTCGGTCTCGTCATAAGTGGGCTTATCTGAGTCCACGGGCCAAAAGGCGGAGCATCAAATGGGTCCAGCATCGCCCCATAGCTCAACTCCCTTTCCACATAGTTTTTGATGCAACTCATGCTGTGTGCGTCATTCTTGTGGTTTTCCTTCACTGCAACGGGTGGCCGATCCGAGGTAAAATCCGCCGGCCAACCGAACTCGAGGAAATCAACCAGCTGTTGATCGTGGTACCCAGTCAAGAGCCGCTTCCATGCAGAAATGTTGAGGCCTGACGGGACCCGTATCCTAACACCGAGGTAGTTTGGGATAGCGGAGGCCCGAACTATATCGTATATCTTCATATAATCCTCGTGACCGGACCAACGCTCACGCTCCGCATACGGCCAAATGGCATCAAGGGTGGCCCTATATTCCATGGGGTTCAGGGGCGGATTATAGTCTGCAATCTCCGCCTCATCGAGCGCCTCCACAATCTGCTCGATATCATCGACATCGTGATTATCGGAAGTCATGAAGCAGGCATCAACGTCCGACACCTGATCATCAACCATAATGTCCCATGTGGAGCAAACCGCCCCTGGCATGCCACTCCCAGTCTCCCGAGCAACCAGACGTCGCTTATCACCGCTGCCCTGCCCATTTTCATCGTCACGACCAACATCATCAACCGCCGTGGAACCTCTGTTGTCGGGCTCGTCGTCCATGGCTTGAGGCAGCGGTGTTCCAATGTCAAGTGCCCCACTAAGATCAAAAGTTCCGGGAGTGAGATCCCCTCTGTTTCAACTCGTCTTACTGCCAAGACGTGCAGCGTCAGTAACAACCGCTGCACAATAGGCCGAGCCATCACGGTCAGGCAGACCGGCTCTGCGTAGATCATACCCGCCAGCACCCAGCACTCCTCCCAAGACTGGCCTGTTGGCCCCACCTGTCTTTATCATACCAACCAGATGGCTTCCTCCACCCAAGTCGGCCTCCACGCCCAATCGTCCTTCATGCCCTGCATTCTTATGCTTGTTATCATGCCGGCCCGCAGCCACGTTACCTGGACCTCCCGTTCCATAAGCATGTGCTTCAAACACGAACATCCTCTTCCTTATATCAGGAACCCCGTCACCCGATCCCTTGTCAATAGTCTGCCGTTTCGCGGAGTCTGTAGAGATCAATCAAGACGCCGCCACCTCGCTGACAGCACTGTCTTGCAACACAGCAGGAGTAGCCCAGCAGTCCAAATCACCAAGGACACCTGTGTCCCGGTTCTGGTCATGAGGTCCGCTAACATCCACCGTTGTGACAGGCAAGCAATCCAGATAGGGCTCCCGCACACTGCAAGCACTGAAACGCCTCTTCCGTGTTCCTGAGGCAAGTAGGGTCAGGCCTAGCGCCGCCTGAGCGATATCATCACCGACCTTGGGTTGTGTCGCCTCACATTGCCCACCAAGGTCGGCCCTTAAAAATCCTGTCTGACTTCCTTGTTTGCTCGCTCGTTGGCACGCTTCTTATTTAAGCACGCTTTCTCGGGATGGCCATTCGCTCGCCTATACCTCTGTGCGCACCAAGCGCATATGTGGCACTTCCTATCAGACTGTAGCCCATGAGATGCGGCAAAGACGCACTCACCCCAATTCCAGTCATTACACGGCTTCCCATCTGTCTCCCGATTGTACTCTGGCCTGGTGTATTCGGCCGCCTTCGGCTCACTATGCGCCACCTGTGCCTGGCCCCCTTCCGCCTTCTTGGCTGTCGGCACGGCAGCCTTCACCACCAGTTTTAGCTTCTCGAGGCGCGTCCCTATCGCGCAAACGTCCCTCTGAACATCCTTAATTGCGTACTTATCACCCCAACCAGCCGGCAGCCTGCCGTCACTGATCATAGTAAAAACGGTCTCTGACCATTGGCGGCATGTGTGCCAGTCCCAGGTGCAGGCCATCGTTGCGAGTTGATGCATGTGCTCACGCAGATTCTCGACCCAGGTACCACCCAGCTTCTTATCCTTGGTCATCCGGCATATTGCGGCGAAATATTCTGCCCACGATGCATCCTCCATAGATATGCGTTCATTCTTATTTCCTCTTATGACATAACGATGGGGGGCCAAAATGTTATTACCTTTCTTCCGTGATATTACTGATCCCACCGCCTCGAGCAGTGTGTTCACCGCCTCCGTCCTTTCATCCTCCCTGTAATCAAACTCCATGGGGCCGTCATAGGCTGTTCTCGCATGACGATGTCTGTCATGACCATCCCAACTGAAGCTGGTGCGGGTTCGCCTGATTGGCGAGACTGTCCGGCCGTTTCCATATCCATAGTCCCTGGCCCATGGGTCTCCCTGGGATCCACACTTGGGCTGTGCATCCCGATGATGAGGCGAAACTCGTGCGACACCCGGGTCCCGCTGCGAGCCCCTCCCGGCGCGCTGATAGTGCACACCGCCTCCCATGTCCATGTCATCGCCGCATGGCGAGCCAGCCCTTCTTGTTGATTTTGGCGTCCTTGAACGTGACTCACGCCCCTTTTTGCTACCTTTTTCGTGACCATCAATGCGCGTATTAAAGCCATCAACGATCTGAAGCATCTGCTGTTGGAGCCCTTCAACCGCACGTGTGAGACGGCCGGCCTCGCCTGAAGCCGCCGTACCACCCTCATCGTCTCCACTGACAGACCCCTTAGCGGCGGATTCCAACGAACGCTGGGCCTGCTGACGCTCCGCTCGCGTCCTCCCATCTCCAGATGCCGCTGTAACCACTGTGGATTTCCGTTGAGCCTTAGCTTTTTTTTATGCCGAGCGCGTCGTTGGCGAACGTGGTGACGCACCTCCCGCAGTACGCGCTGATTTCCTGGTGGACGGCATCGTGATGCCAGGTACACGAATATGACGCCCTACGTGTCTCCCGTGTTACGTCAGGTGTTGGCGGTTGACGTGTACTCTAGATTCCTTTAACGCCGCTACACAGTTTGTCCCAGGCTACAGTTTCTTAACGTCATACAGCATCAAGGCCGAGACGGACGGTGGTTCCTACGCCGCAACCCGGCAAGTCTCCTGGCTCCCTCGACCAACGTCTCCAGATTCCTTCACACACTGGTACACCGATTGTCTCCCGCGCTACCGTTTCTTAATGTCACGTAACGTCAAGGCCGATCGACGGCGGTTCCTACACCGCAGCGAGTGTCCTGGCTCCCGACCAACGTCTCCAGGATCCTTCCGCCATGGCCAGGTGCAGCAAGTCGCACCGGTCCGCCGGGGCACGTGTTGGCGGTTCGCACTACGTCGCACGCCGGCGAGTCTCCTGGCCTTCCCGACCAATGTTCCCAGAATTCGGGCACGGCTGAGGGCAGCGAGACGCACAGGTCCGCTGGCGCACTTGTTGGCGGTTGGCACTACGTCAGCCGCCGCCACCCGAATCATTCCGGTCAAAGCCGACTGACGGCGGTTCCTACGCCGCAGGCCGGCAAGTCTCCGGCAAGTCTCCGGCGCCTCGTGGCTGACGGCGGATGTTACGGCTAGCAGCCGGCAACAACTCCTGATTCCCTGGAACGTCTCTTGTACGTGCCGACTGACGGCGTCTCCTACGCTGCAGGCCGGCAAGTCTCCAGGCTCCCCCCGACCAACGTCTACGGTGCTTCGTGGCTGACGGCGGATGTTACGGCTAGCAGCCGACAACATCTCCTGATTCCTTGGAACGTCTCTTGTGCTTGCCGACTGACGGCGGTTCCTACGCCTAAAGCCGGCAAGTCTCCAGGCCCCCTCCGACCGTGAATGACGGCGGATCCTAGGCTAGCAGCCGGCAGCGACTGCTGATCCTTGGGACCAATTTAAAGTCTGGTCAAAGTCTCCTGGCTCCTCCGGTCGTAATGACAGAACCCACTGCTGCGTTGCCTTATATAGCTAATTTGTACCCACAAAGCAGCGCGTCGACAGTTTTAGCACACTGCCTGCTACGTCATCAGAACCTGAGATCCACGGCGGCGAGGCTAAAGAACAAACCACTAGCCGGCGACTGAGTTAAATAAGTAGTTCTGAAGAATTCCGCTAGTCGGCGCAAAGACGTCCTGGCTACTGGCACGCCTTGTACTGTCTCCGTGATCCTGATTACCCGTAATGCCAAAGCATTACGCATAATTCCCAGATAGCACACAGCCGTCGGCCCGACGGCGGCCTCTCCGTCGGGGTAATGGTGGAAGCCGTCGTCGGGCCGACGTTGTTTTGTCCAACCTCCCGCCATCGGCTCGACGGCGGCTGCCGCCATAGGCCCGACGGCGGCTGCCGCCGTAGGCCCGACGGCGGCTGCCGCCGTAGACCCGACACAATATATTTATTCCAAATTAATAGAAAACCTTATAAATTTAAAATATAATCTTTTTGGTAAAGATGTTTTCTATATGTGTACCAAGCGATTTGTTTCTAAGTGGTGTGGTGTACGTATTGACACTATAGTGACAGTGTCTTCTCGGAAAAAACCAAGATGGCGGTCCTTCGTCAACATTCTGTACCAGGTAGTTCAAATCGTATTAACACGAATAATTCCATTAATACATCGTAATAAATTACAAAACTTTTACAAAATAATCTAAACATATTAATAAACAAACCTGTTAAATAATTCCTTAAAATTCCTCCGATTTCTGGAGTTATTTGTTGAAAAAGAACGCTGCTCAACGATCGCACGTGTGCCTATGGCGACTCGAGCTGGAAAACATATTTAACGAACTGCGCATGCGCGTATCAACCGGTATGTAGGCCCGACGGTGGTGGTCCGACAGCGGCCCACCACCGTCGGCCCGACGGTGGCCCGATGGTGGCTCAAAAGTGGAAAGGGATTGAAACCTAACGTCGGTACACCACCGTCGGGCCGACGGTGGCTCGAAGGTGGAAAATGAATGCAAACCAGCGGCGGACGACCGCCGTAGCCCCGACGGTGGCCCGACGGTGGCTCAAAAGTGGAAAGGGATTGAAACCTAACGTCGGGACACCACCGTCGGGCCGACGGTGGCCCGACGGTGGCTCGAAAGTGGAAAATGAATGCAAACCAGCGGCGGACTACCGCCGTAGGCCCGACGGTGGTCCGACGGTGGAAAGTCGATGCTGACAGTGCGACCAATAGCCGACATCGGCCCGACGGCTGTGTGCTATCTGGGTTCGAGCCCCGGTTCAATTTCGAAGGTCGAATTTCATATAAGATTAATGTGCAGGTTAACAAATATGGTTGTGGAACACTGAGTTTTGGGTTGTTTTCATATGAGAATATATCCCTAGAAAGCAAAAAATTATATCTAATTTCCTGAATATTCATAGGACATTTAGTTGGGACCGGATCGAGTAAATTAACAGTGACTATTAGGAAATAATTCAGTAGTTACAACACATGTCTACAGGACAGAACTGCCCATGGTAGTACTGTGTTGGCATAGCCATAAATCCTAAACAATGTACACGCTTCACCGCCCCTGAGGTCAGCCACTTAACTCCCTTACCACTCACCACCCCCCTGCTGCTATACTGGTCACCGTTGCCGTACTAATTCACTGTCTTTAGTAGCATTTACACCAATGTCTGTGTTTTTGACCTATCAGTGGGTGAGAGTGAAGAGAATCCTTCCCACTTAGCACTGACCTCCACACAATGTTTGTGTAAATCTATTATATCAGTACCTAATGTCTGTGGAAATTATGCCCTCCAGTGGCAATTATCAATAAACGTTTCCCAATTCTATCTGGCCAACTTGACCTGTGAAGGGAGGCTCCCCGATGTCGGCGCCGTGTCCTCCTTACGGCATGTAGGCTGTGTTATGGGGTTTCCTGACCCAGCCACACCTCAGGGCAAAGGTCAAAAACAACCCACAACTTGTAGTATCGACCAATGTCGGACAATAGGATGCCAATGTTTGTGCACCTATCTCTGTCGATCGGTTGAGTGGCTTGTTGGGGTTTTTCGACCTAGGAACCCCACAGGCACCGGACAACCTGAACACGACAAACACCCGACTCCGTCGCCCACGTCCTATTGGGAGGGAAGATTTACACAATGTTTGTGCGGTGTTGTACCATTTTGTAGCAGGTCGTCGGCCTACGGTGGTTGCCCGTCCTAGCAACACCTCCAGTCGCGGGCTCACGGGTACTATGTATATATATATATATATACCCAACAACAACAACAACAAATTTTCTGGTCAGTATCAGGAGGGCAAACCACACAATGTCCGTGTACAGCCTACCAGCCTGCAACGCCTATTCAATGTTTATGTGGTGCTGCCAGTCGACACAATGTTCGTGTAAATGTCTGCCACACCCACATGTGTGTATAAACGCTCACCTGGTGTTGTGAAATCCGCAATGTCGGTGAATGCTGGGCTGTACCCACGGTCTATGGCACCCTCCTCTGTTCGTTATCACGTACCTACGGATACAACGACACACTGCCAAAGCAAACAAAAATCTCAAAGTTCCAAGATTAAGTGTTGCTGATAAAAAAAAAATACTTATACATCCACATATATATATATGATTGCTCAACAATACCTCCAGACTACTGCTTTGTCCTCCAACCTCCACAGAACACCTCCACACACGCTATGCAGGCGCGCTTCGCGATGTGCTGCTCCTGTGGATCCGGGATGGCCTCTATCAGTCTGGTTTTCTCCCGGGTGTGAGAACGCAGCACACGGGTGTTGTAACACTCTGGGCTGGGTGTGGGTGGTGGGGGGCGCTTAACGGCACCGGTGACCGTCAGTCTATGTCCCAACTCTCATGTCGTGTCAGGCGAACTCATCAGGCGTGTCCCATTAGGTGCGGTCAGCATCTGTGTCGCGTCAGGCGAGCCGGGCTGCGGGGTCCCGGGGCGGCGTGGGGGTGTCGGGTGGGCGGGGGTTCCTTTCATCTCCCGCCTTATTTCACGCGACGCCGCTCTCACCCCCTCCGCCGTCTCGCCGGTGACGTCATTGCCCGCCTCGCTGGGGGAGGGCGCGGGGGTCGGGTTGCATTCCGGGTTGCGTTCCAGGTCGCTGGGCACCACAAGGTCAGGACCAGCATGCCTTACCACCTGGTCAGGAAGCCGGGGAACAAAACACGGGCGAGACACACAAGTACCACTAGCTGCCCCATTAGTCCGCCCTTCACTTCCACTCACATTCATACCACCTCTCCCCTCAGCTCCCGTATTACCTCTATCACCCTGCATCCCATCAGTATTCTCATTAGGTTTACCACCTCTCGCACCTGGGCTCCCATCAGTTCAATCCTGTCCCTCGTTACCTCTATCACCCTGCATCCCATCAGTATTCTTATTAGGTTTACCACCTCTCGCACCTGGTCTCCCATCAGTGCAATCCTGTCCCTCGTTACCTCTATCACCACCCCGGCCTCTATCACCCTGACTGTCATTATGTAAAATTGTCCGATATAATACATGTGAACCGAGATGAAGTTACTATAATAAATTACAAACTGTCTATATAATGATAAATGTTAAAATATAAAAACCCAAAGGCATATGAGGGATGTGTGAAATTGGTAAACTATTATTCATTGAGTATAGAATTTGTATATTGAATAGTCTTTAGAGGGAGTGTCACTTCCGAGTTTGACTAAGAACAGTCTTTGGAAGAGTCACCTCACATGCCCCCTCCCCCCCCACATGGTATTGTTATGATCATTGACCACTGCATTGTACTCTGATTGGAGGAGTGAGTCATGTGACCACTGCATTGTACTGTGATTGATGAATAGGATCATGTGACAACGGCCATCTTGAATCTTGAGAACCTATATAAGCAATAAACCAAAGAGTCTCATTCTCTTACTTTTCACTCTTACCCTGTTTTCCTTCATTACCTGTAGTGCTTTCACTTGACCTGTTCACACCACCCACACCACCAGCCGGCACGTTTACAAAATGGCGACCACGACTTGAGAGACTACCGAGATTTGGTTAGTACTGACTATAGATAGTTTATTATAGAGTTTCGGTGAGTTTCGGTAGCATTTTCTTTTTATTTGTTTTATAATACTATACATTTATATTTCTTTATTTACTTGTTAGCTGACTACTGTTATTTTTGAACGCACGTGAGTGACTTGAACGCACATGGTGTGACTTCAATACACATGTAGTTTCATTTTTGACGTTAGGAGTAGTACTACAATTATTTTTTAGGAATTATATTATTACATAGTATTTTATTTCATTTAATTTGATATGCTATTTTAAATTCTAAATTTCTTGAGGTTGAGAGATTTGAGGACTTGACAGAGACTGCGACTGGTGGGTGGTTAGAGTGGATAAGTTGTTTTTCTTCTATTGATTCTCTATTCTTTTTACTTTTTGCAAGGATTAAATTGAATTAAATTACTTTGTCGACGAATTTCCGACGAAAGTGTCTTTTCTTAGGCGTTATATTAGTCTTTGACATTGATATTACTGTAATATTACAGTTTTATCGTCTGTCTGAAGCCTCGTGTCGCCGCAAGAATTGTTTTCATTTTCGGACTACTTTCGGTAATTTTCTTTAACCTTGGAGTAATTGGGAGCGTATTAATACATACGGTGAGACTTTTCACTTTTCTGCTACGTTACAGGTAAATTCTATCGGTTGGATACAATTCTTTGACTCTGTTTCTACCGCGCTTTACGCAACACACTAAATTTCTCATTGACCCGCTACAAGGAGAATTTCAATAGCGTGAAATATATTTGACTTGTGGTAAGTTAATATATTGTGGTATTGTATTTAAAGGCACTTAACTTGTGGTGAGTTGATATATTATTAAATATATTGTATTTAAATACACTTGTGCTAGACAATACACACTACACATTCACAATGCCTATAACACGGTTAAAAGAAGCTGCTTTACGTGAACAATTTGCATTGTGGTTGAAGAACCAAGGAGATTTGGGAATTTTGAGTGATGATTGTGATAAATTAGAAGCATGGACTAAGTTTATGGCAGATAGCATAGAGAACCTAACTGAAAAAAATGAAGAAAGGGTACTAGAGGTTACTGAACGTGCTGAAGCTGACTATCAGAGAGAAGAACGTAGAGAAAAACGTGAGTTAGCTAGTCTACAAAATAAGAGCAGTGAAGCCAAAATAAGAACTCTAAAAGCATATGGAAAGTCTGTGCCTATGCTGGACGGTACTGACAGAGGTGCATTGAGAGAGTGGGTAGATCTTATTGAGAGGATTGGGGTTCTTGCTGATGTTTCTGACTTAGATATAATTCGGTTTGCACTTTCAAATGCAACGGGCACACTGCATGAAGTGTTATTCACTGCTTTCACAGCTAAAGGTGCTAGGTCATGGAATGAGATTAAAGAGGAAATTGCTAGAACTTTGTTAACTGCTGATGAGAAAACTCACTTAAAAAGTATAGTAATGATTATGGTACAGAATGAGGGTGAGACAGTAGCAGCATATTGCCAACGGTTTAAAACTGCTGCAAGTAAGGGATGGAAACTACCTTCTGCTACCTTGGGGACTGACACCTTTGAAATTTTGCTATCAAGGTTTCTTGATTCATTATTAGATGACAACACTATGTGGTACGTAGAAACCAATAGGCCTAAATCATTAGAGGAAGCTTTCACTCTTGCTATACTAAGTGATAGGTCTGTATTGAGACAACAACGACGTGCTCAATCAAGACTAACAGATTTAAATATGACTAGTCAGGTAGATAGTCTAAATTTTAATTCTGCTAAATTGTCGAAAAGAATTCCTGTTGAGAAAGTTCAGGCTAGTTCAGGGATATCAGAGGAGAGTCAGGCTCTAAAGTCGCTCCAGAATGAATTAAAATCACTAAGGAAGTGTGTAGAACGCTTAACTGTTTCTGAGAATAAATGTACACGTGGAGAAATTCACGCGGTAAACGTTGCGCCAGCGTATGGTGGCAATTCTTATGCGTCTTGAGTCGCCGCGCGTAAATGTAGCGCCGAAGGCACAATTAGCTACTACATCTAAAAATAAACTCAGTCCAGTCGGAGAGCACACAGTAAAGTATGCGCTGTCAAAGCAACAGCGAGGAAGCAATGGCAAAGCGACGCCGACTGCTCACGCGCAGGCGTCGACGACTAAAATAGAACACGCGTATCAGACACAGCGTGCTAGTCGTAATACTTTAACTTGTTACATATGCAATGAACCGCATTTGATGAGAAACTGTCCGCAGTTGAAATTACTGCGTAGTAATATAAACTCTACTGCTTCGGGAAACTAAATAGCGCACTTGATACTCGTCCGAGTATTGCTATTGATTTTAATCAGGTAAAATTAACTGGTCTGGTAGACTCAGGTGCGGCTAAAAGTTTAATACATGTAAAAGCATTTCAAAATTTGGTTGAGATTGGAATAGCACATAAACAATTGTATCCAGGTAGTAGGCTGAGATCAATCTCAGGTCATTTAATTCCAACTTTAGGTATGACTTATATTTCTATTTATAATAAGTTATGTCCTTTCTTTGTAGTTGAATCATTAGCTTTTGAATTATTAATTGGCACAGATATAATGGAAATGTGTAATGCTGAAATTTGTTACAGGAATAAATTTGTTTCCTTATGTGATATTGTACATCCATGGAGTAGTTTAGAATTAATTGATAGAAAAATGGCAGGAATAGTTCTAGAAGTAGACTATTGGAAAAAGCATTTTCCCTTGATATTTCCTGATTCTAATGATAAACTTAAAGCTATTAAGGTAATTGAGATGCATATAAGCACAGGTGATGCATATCCGATAAATCAGAGACCTTATAGAATACCTTTAAGTAAACGACATATAGTTGAAAAAGAATTAAATAAAATGTTAGATGATGATATAATTGAAACTAGTTGTAGTCCTTGGGCTTCACCAGTTACGTTGGTGCCTAAGAAAGATGGTACTATACATCTCTGTGGTGACTACCGAAAATTGAATGCAGTAACTATTAAAGATGCTTATCCTTTACCCAGGATACAGGACATTTTTGATCAGTTGCATGGTGCTAACATTTTTACCACCATTGACCTTAAATCAGGGTATTGGCAGGTAATGCTAGATGAGGATAGCAGACCTAAAACAGCTATAAATACACACATGGGATTGTTTCAATTTAAGCGTATGCAATTTGGATTAACTAATGCACCTGCAGTATTCCAAAGAATGATGAATGTAATTTTTGAAGAACATTTAGGTAAATGTTGTCTAATTTATTTAGATGATATTATTATTTATTCACCAGATGAGGAGAGTCTTGAGAAAGATGTGACTACTATATTGACTATCTTGCAAAATAACAATATGACTATTAAAGAATCTAAATGTGAATTTGGTGTGAAGGAAGTAAAACTATTAGGTTACGTTGTATGTTCAGCAGGGCTGAAACCGGATCCTGAAAAAATTACTGCAATAAGAGATATGGCTTCACCGACAAGTAAAAAAAGAAGTAAGACGATTATTAGGGTCGGCAGGATACTACAGACAATTAATTCCAAATTATGCTGATGTAGTTGCTCGTATAACTTATTTGACTAGTAATAAAAGTAGTTTTGAATGGACTATAGAATGTGAAATTGCATGGAATGAGTTGAAAACACTATTATTAGATTGTGTACTGTTGAAATTTCCTGATCCTTTTAAACCATATAAGCTGTATACAGATGCTTCTGAGTACAGTTTAGGTGCTGTATTAGTACAGGAAGATGAAAATGGAATAGACAGACCAGTGCATTTAATCAGTACTAGATTTTCTCTTGCTCAACGTAATTATCCTACTATAGAGAAGGAAGCATTTGCTATTATTTATGCTCTAGTAAAATTAAGACCTTACTTATACGGTGCAGAATTTACTATCTATACAGATCATGCTCCATTGAAATGTTTTTTCACTAAAGAAATTCATAATACACGTATACAACGCTGGGCAGTATTATTAGCAGAATTTTCAGCTCCAATTGTTTATATGAAAGGTGTAGATAATGTCTGGGCTGATATGTTGTCTAGATTAAGACCTAATACTGAGGCAAAAGAACCAGTGGAAATGTTTGCTTTTGATTCACTTTTGGCTGAACAAGTAATTCCTTTTGAACACTATGAACTGTCATATAATGAGGTAATTAATGAACAGAAAAAAATGAGAGAGTATACGTTAGGTGAGAATGAAGAAAAGAATTATTTGATAATGGATAATCTTCTTTATTCAACAGTAGCTCCTACTAAGAAAGATACATATCCTAGATTAGTGTTACCAAAAAAATACCGGAATTCTGTGATAAAAATAGCTCATATAGAGGTAGGTCATATGGCTATGTCTAAAACATTAAAACGATTACAGGAACATTTTCGTTGGCCTGGTATGGCTGGAGATGTCCATAGATTGATTACCAATTGTGCAAATTGTGTGGTAAACTGTAGTAAACGCACACGGCGTACACCACATCGAATCATTAGCCTAGGCAGCCCACGGTATTGTATTGCTGGCAGATTTTTTTTTTTTTTCCCGACCCTTTTTTTTTGTACGTTTTTTTTTCTTGAAAGCATATCTAGTTACTACAGTGGTAAAGAAATACTTACTATCGTATGAGAGATGATGGGGGGGGGGGGGGGGGGGGGGGGGGGGGGGGGGGGGGGGGGGGGAAACATTGCAGTGGTGGGTGTGAAGATAAAACATTGCGCCCAGAATAAATCATCAAAGTGGATTCATGATGAGATATTAATGATTATATTCCTCACCATGCAATTCCTTGTATGTTTATTTCAGATAATGGGTTAGAATTTAAAAATAAATTGATAATGGATCATTTTAAAGAATTAGGTGTAGAGGTAAGACATACAACACCTTATCATCCACAGTCAAATGGTATGGTGGAGAGATATCATAGAACCATAAAAAGCATTTTAAGAAAGTTGGTTAATTCTCGTGCTAATCTATGGGAAACCCATTTGCCTGATGTGATATATGTGTATCGTACTGTACCTTCTGATAGCACTGGCTATTCTCCTTTCTTTCTAACCTATGGTAGACATCCAGGTACGAAGCATAGTTCTTTACTATATTGATCGACGGGGACGATTGATTCGAACTTAGCATATCGTGTAGATGACTTATCTATGGCGTTAGCAAAAGCTGTCGATAATCGAAAAGAAAGTCGAAATTATAATGTTGCTCGCTTGAGGAAAAAGGCGAATGCATTAAAATTAACTCCTGGTGATAAAGTAGTTTTATTTGTAAATGAAGCTGGACCTTTGGAGAGGAAATACGATCCAGGTTACATAGTCGTTAGATCACGGGGTTCAGTAGTGACTGTGGTAGGCCCTAATAACGATCGTAAAGTTGTTAACCGTGATAAAGTTAAATTAGTTGATTCTAAAATCATGTGGGATGATATTGCTCCACGATTAAGGATGATATTGCTCCACGATTAACTAGAACTGAATGAAGGAAAGGTATTTCACAACCTTTGCCTTTCGATCCGATTATTTCTGATCAAAATCGACGCACTAATGAATTATTAGTGAATAAAACAAAAATAAAACCTAAAGTATTACATTCGAGAGAAATTGGTACTGGTCCGCTTACGTGACAGCAAGCGCGAAGCGTAAATCCAATGGTTGGTAGTATGACGTCAGATAAAAGAATTGACCAATCACAGCAAAGAACACTGCGGAAGGATCGGCGAATCCGCAGACGTCTGAGTGCTTCGGCTCATTCGGCAAAAACTTTCTTTGTTGCTGCGCCACTAATAAATAACGATTGCGCCATACCTAACCATTGCGTTAATACGAAGCAAATATTAACAATAGCGCAAGTCGACAGCTCCAAAGCTAATCGACAGGGTTTTCGAGGTCTAATCATAAGAAATATTTATTTTCCTTACTAAATTAGCGCCAAGATTAACGGGTTGTATCGTAAGTTACGCCACTATTTAAGTTACTAAATTCTCTGGTATTACAGAGATACAGTGAATGGTATTGACACCGTAGTAGCATTTCCATAATAAAGGGAATTTGACACTTATTGCTTACCAAATGCTACGGAGCATTTCTGGTGGAATAAGCATAAGAAGTGAATACTTTAGGGAAAAATGGTGCCATGTACTAATGTATTGTTATTCTATCGGGACATAGAGCGAAAAAAGTACACCGGTGGTGACTGAATGTCTTACTAACAAATAACAATTTACTAGTTAATATTTAACCATTGCGACTTTCTAATATCTAAGTTTAATGACTGAGTACACGCTACCAATTACGGGTGAGACATGCAACAGGTTGTTACTGGATCATACTTGGAAGTTTAAACTGTTAGATAGCTGAAAGAACTAAATTTCGTCACACTAACGACTGAAATGTTATGTTCGCATGAAGTAATACTATAGCACTTTCGCTAAGACTTTGTAGATGTTATATATTTTTGGAGGAGGTAGATCTTGCATATCTAAGAATAGACACTATTTAAGCGGATAAATTGCAAATAACCAAAGATGTTATTTATTTCAATTTAGGACACACCATTTGATTTTCATTGACTGTTCTTAGTACTAAAATTCTTATTCATTGAATGTGAAAAATCTAAAAACGCTTAAAATGGCACATTGATTTTGCATTACCGTATTGATTCTATTAAATTCTCGCAAGCTAAAAATCTATTTTACCATGAATATAGGTAATTCATCGAACCTCTACCTCTCGAGTGGGAGAAAAGATGGCTGCGTAAGGTCGATAGAGCAATTCTATTCGACGAGCGTAAACTTTTCGCGAGTATACGGTAAGAACGATAAGAATCGGCAGACGGGAGCCGGGAGTCAATTTCTTATCGGGTGTCGACGGCGACACGCGTGAAGCAATAAGGCTAGATTGTTTTGGCTTGTATGAAGCAGTAGTTACAGATAATTCACCGGCGCGTGAAGCGTAATTAGACATAACATGATTAACATGATCGATTTGCCTTAAAATGTCGCTAATCGTCGTTGTGGTTGACGGGGGTTACACAGAAGCATTTCGTCATTGACTGGAACTGTGGTAAGGTTGCATGGAGTCTTACACATATTTGTACTAAATAACACACCCGTCAATCTCGATAACTACAATACTTACAAACACATACATAATCTGTCTGTTCAGGACATAACAGTAATCTAATCTATATTGTAATGTGTATAACAATACATGATAATTGATTAACATTATGAAATAAGACATTTAAATTAACTTGTTAAAACATTTTTTATTTTTCAATAAGAAATTTATTCTATATGTTCATGATTACTTAATAATGTGATATATATTATAAAAGTACTTATTTGTTTAACAATAAAACTAAATAATATTCTTGTTTGTGATTCATATGATGGAAAAACCTAAACAGAAAGTTGATACTTGTAAACTACAATGTGATTTAAACTACTTTCTGATCCATATATTAGGCTGATAAATCTTCAGTGAAATTGGAGTAACTGAGTTGCTATACAATGAAGGGAAGTAACTGTTAGTAATAATGATTTTCACCCATGTACAGGACTGATCGTTGGATTGATTTCAATTGTGAGATCGAATGTATAAATACTTTTGTAGAAGTTCTATTGTATGTTGAACTTTTCAAAAATATTCCGCTAAGCAAAAGCATTAGTTGAACGTCGGGAGATTTTAAGTAATGTCTGACGTGAAGATCTTTTTCATTTATGTCAAAGTGATCTGCAAGATTCTTCCTATTTTTTGTCCTATTGTTTGCTGAGCGAGACATAATTTGCTTTCTACTACTTATCAAGTGGAGAAGATACCTGGTGAGGTAACAGTAATACCTAGGGTATTGAATGAACTAGATTATTTTTACAAAAGCGACTGTTCGTTGGGAGGTCAGCTAAAATAATGATAGGGATTTCACAATTTTTTTTTTTACAAATATGTTATGTTAACTTTACAAGAGCACGATGACAAATCTTAGCTATGAGTTAAACTAATATATATAATTTTTTGATATGATCTTCAACATTTATTTTTGACAAATGATCAGTATTGGTTTGGATAACATGAGTTAACACTGTTAGTCTTAAAAATCTGATTATTATTTTTTCATCATATAACTGATTTGCATTATCAAAAGATGAACTATTAAGTAGTTATCTATAATGATCAGTATGATGTTTCACATATCTAGCTTGAGGTAGTGTAATTGATTTTCAGCAGGCTACACAGCGAAATGGGAGTAACTGATGGTAGTAAGACAACATTAATGAACTATTGGGGAATGACTTTTTCACTGATATAAAATGGCATGAACTAATTACTCTGTAACTCCATTACTTTATAGATAGCTGCATTTACGTTCATTTGTTATTTTGAATTCAATAGGACTGAAGAGTTGAATATATTTTTCAATATGTTGTTTAACTTGAGGAAGTATGTTGTAACTCAGCAAGGCTGAAGAGTAAATTAACATATATATTTTTTTTGAGATCATATGCCACTTTTTGCAATACATCATACTATTGTGAATTAATAAATATTGCTAAGATTGTATGGACATTGTACTATATTGCACTGCATAACATGTTTTACTATTGATGATATGGATGATAGAAGACATGACTAACAACATTCTATAAGGTTTGACTGAGAGTTCTCATGTTGTCAAAAGATAGGGACACTAACCGATGTTATTCCATACGGATGGAATGAACGTGTGTTCAGAGGGTGGGAATAACAAAATCTTACATGTTCTCATGAACACATAAAACAATTTCGAAAATAAAATCTAATGATTTTGAATTTTCGATAAAAAAATGAACAAGAATCTATGAATGTTATCATCATTGCCATGAAATATCAAAGATAGAGGTTGTCTGAATTAATTAAAACAATGCATAAGTATATTGATATCATTGTCATTAAATGTTATTCTTATTTGCAAATATAATGAACAGAAGGTGACTTGGATATTTATTCATTTGTAAAATGTGTATGGATGTTCAGTGTGCATGTGTTCATATATTATTCATTTGAAAGTCATTGACAGGTATGATGTTAAATGTTGCATGTGTTTATAGTTATTCATTGAAATTCATTGACAAATGATAGATTAAATATTGCATGATTCATAAAATTCATTTAAAACTAAATAATATGATGTAAAATGTTATCATAATTGATTAAATGTCATAGTCAGAGGTTGATAAATGGTTCATTTATAGTGCATAGTTATGATTAAATGTTATCATATATTGTGGAGATGTATTGATTGAAAGTCACGAACTGCATTAACATTAATTGTTATGACATATATTTCAGATGTAAGTAGCCTAGGCAGAGGTTGTCTACACAAAAGGTTCTTTTGAAAATCATGTACATATGAGGGTTTAATGTTGCATGAAAAATTCATTGAGTTTCATGACATAATTGATGAACATTATCATGTATTACACTGTTAATTTGTTCCATTGACATTGACATATGATTGAACATTGCATATATTATTAACTATTAACTATCTAAAACTATCATTGACATTAATTTGTTATAGGGACCTATTGATGATCTTTTGATACTAGATATATTTCAGTGACATTATTCATGTTGTGGAAACATATTAATGATCTTTTATACTGAAGAGTTATTTCATTGACATTATTAATGTTGAGGAGACATATTAATGATCTTTGTACTGGAGATGTATATTATTGACATTACTCATGTTATAGGGACATATTAATGATCATGATTTACAAAATAACAAAACTATATTCATTTACAAAATGATATAATATAATCTATGAGGTCATAGATTTAAATTTAAAATTAAAATTACTCAAAATTTATTAAATATAAACATGAAATTGATATGTTGTATCAGTGAATTCTATGTGAAGAAGAAAGAAGTCATCTATTGCCTTCTACAAACTATAGGATCACCAAACCTGAAACATTGACATCAGTACGAACAGTCGACTATGCTCAGTGTGCGAGGAACTGCAGCATATACTGATGGTCACTATGTTCGCAACAGAGTTCGGTGGGAACTTTGGCATATGTGACTGAGTCAATGATTTTGCGTCAACAGTACGAGGAAATGCTAGGTTCATGAGGAGAACTAAAGCATATGCTGACCGGTGTTTCCATTAGTCTTCGAGAAGATTGCAACAATAATATTGACATTCGATGGACTTCGTATGCAGCACTATCAAGCGTAGCAGTTCTGGAGAACTGTACCACACGCTGATCGTCAATATGTTCGTAGCAGAGTTCGGCAGGAACTTTGACATATGTGACTGAGTCGAGGATTTCGCTACAGCAATGTGATGGACAATGCTATAGTTCAGTTAGAACTAACGCATATGCTGCTAGTGACTGGATCGTGTTGGTGATATTAGGCAACGAAGACGTACGCGTTCACATAGGATTAACACAGAGACAGTTATATTCAATATAAAATTGCCGTTTCGTGGAGAAAACGCCATAACATCGATCATCGACGTCAACAAATACAGAACATTCTAATACTACTATTCTATACGTTAAACTTGAGCAAAAGCATGTAGATCTATTATTATTTAATAATATAGATAAGTATTATGGTTTTGAAGTTCAAAAAGAACCACTGTCATTGCTTTGTTTACATTATGCGCCAAGTTACGCTATCGTATATGTGAATTTCTGTTGACACGATTATATTTGTTAAAACTGATAATTGATGCTTTATCTTTGTACAGGAGTTACAAAAACACATATTGATTCATCTTTTGCCATTATTTCGAGATAAAACGACTTAAAATTGGTGAAATCGAAGATTTTGGTCTAAATTTGCAAGAAAATAGTCCCTGAAACTAGGTCATCGATTCAAACCGCTTAGGCCTTGTTTTCTCATTGACTTGAGTTCCGTAATGTTATTCCTATGGAGACCTGTCGATCAACCACGCGTCTACCATCGACGTCCCAGGTTTTCTACGAGCTTAGCATTCGGTAAAACAAACTGCCTTGTACAAAGCGTATCGATGTGAAGGATTGACAGCAAATACCAAATCCGATTAAGCACTAATGTAAGATCGATGCTAGGTGACTGGAGTGTGCCTTAGAATCGTTGCAGAACGACCTCTAAACCGTCACAAAACTAAAAAATGCTCGGAATAAGCTAAAAATGATGGCAAATGAATCGTATGCTTCTTAAGACATCATATATGTTATCAGCGGGGTAAAATAAGACTTGAAACATAGTTAAAATTTAAATTATAAAAATAAAATATAGAATTATTTTATTAAATACCATAAAAAAAGAAAAATGAAAATTTTTCGAAGTTTTTTTTTTTTTTGCTCTCGAAGTCAGATGTACCTTATCTATTAGCGCGACTATTTCAGACTCAATTTATTGTTTAGGTTGATAAAAGATATAGAAGATATTAAAGAGGATATAAAGGTGACAACGTAGTACTGTGCACTTCTTTCTATACTGCTGGGCAGATGGTAAGAAGTGGAGGGGCGGAGTACGTTGTAAAATTGTCCGATATAATACATGTGAACCGAGATGAAGTTACTATAATAAATTACAAACTGTCTATATAATGATAAATGTTAAAATATAAAAACCCAAAGGCATATGAGGGATGTGTGAAATTGGTAAACTATTATTCATTGAGTATAGAATTTGTATAATTGAATAGTCTTTAGAGGGAGTGTCACTTCCGAGTTTGACTAAGAACAGTCTTTGGAAGAGTCACCTCACATGCCCCCTCCCCCCCCACATGGTATTGTTATGATCATTGACCACTGCATTGTACTCTGATTTGAGGAGTGAGTCATGTGACCACTGCATTGTACTGTGATTGATGAATAGGATCATGTGACAACGGCCATCTTGAATCTTGAGAACCTATATAAGCAATAAACCAAAGAGTCTCATTCTCTTACTTTTCACTCTTACCCTGTTTTCCTTTATTACCTGTAGTGCTTTCACTTGACCTGTTCACACCACCCACACCACCAGCCGGCACGTTTACAATTAGTTTCATCATCTCCCTGCCTTGTGGGTGGTGGCTCTGCTCGTGGGAATGCTGCCCATCTCACCACTGATGGGGGGTGCTTATGCCGCCCCCTCATCATCATGCCATGGGTGCTGGGTGCACCTGGTCCTCCACCTACATTATGAGGACCCATCCGGTCTGGTAATTGTCCTTGGAATTGCCTCAATGGCAATTGACAATTCCCATTCCCATCAAACTGCTCCCCACCTGTGCTGTGCAGTTCATCTTGGGCTCTTTGTATTTCTACTTCATTCCTGACTTTTTTGTGCAATCTTTGCTTCTTTCTTTGTGCTCTGGTCAACCTGGAATTAATCAAGTCCCATTCCATTTCCCCATCTGCCAACTTGACTTGGTCCTACCACAGTAACCACTGCTCCCCTCACACTTGTCACAATAAACCCAGGATCAAATTGTCTATCCAATGGCCCAGGTTCATTTACCAATAACAATACTGCATCCCCCACCTTCAACTGCACTGCATTAGCCCTGTTAACTGCCCTGGCTGTATTATATTGTCTACTAATGGCTCTGTTTCTTACTGCTTCTTGAAGTGAGTCTGCCAGCTCATCAATGCGCCTTGCTGCATTGGATGAAACCTCTCCAGTTTGTCTGTATAACAACTGTGACTGGGGTTTGTTGGGATGTCTGCCAAACTGTAAATAGAAAGATGAGAACCCTGTGGGTCCCAGGGGTGTGCATCTATATGCTAATAGTACATCCCCCAGATATTCCTCACACTCAGAAGCTCTAGCATTAACCAATTTGGCTAGCATGCTTTTTAATGTTCTGTGGAAACGTTCCACCATGCCATTGGATTAGGGGTGATATGGGGTGGTGTGTCTTACTTCTACACCCAATTCCTCTAAATATCCCACAATGAGTTTGTTTTTAAATTCTAGCCCATTATCAGTCAGAAATACTTCTGGTGCTGAGTATCTGGGTATGTATTCTCTCACCAAATAATCATAAATGCCTTGTGCTGATTTGCTGGGGAGGAGTTTTACTTCTACCCAGCCTGTGCAGTGGTCTATTATGGATAACAGATATTTATTGCCTTCTTTACTTTCTGGGAATGGCCCTGTCAGATCTGCTGCTATTAGCAGTCCTGGAGCTATCGGGAGTGGCATCTCAGTTGGCAGTGGATAATCCCTTTTGACCCGGTTTAGTGAGCATGGTGGGCACTTGGATATAAATCTTGCCACATCAAATCTCATTCCGGGCCACCTAAAATGCTCCTGTACCCTTTGTAGCGTTTTCTGCATGGCCATATGTCCCACATCTTTATGAGCCCACTCTACTACTTGCTCCCTGTACTCTACTGGCAACATTAATCGGTGATAGACTTTTCCCCCTGCTTGTGGAATTAGTGAATACACCAACCCCTCCATTAGGATATACTCATCCTGCTCTTTCCCGGCCAGCTCTGCCTGGGCGGTGTCTGCCTGCCCCCTGCCAATGGCCTCCCGGTCTAATTTATAATATTCAAAAGGGATCTCTTCCTCCAGACCTGCCATTTCCACCACTGACATCTGTTCTGGCTCCTCGGCCATTGCAACCGGTCTCAGCCTAGATAGCATGTCTGCCCACACATTAGATGCACCTGCAAAGTACTGGATTGGAGCTGAATATTCAGCTAGCAATACTGCCCACCGCTGTAGGTGGCTGTTTCACATTTCTTTCTGAAACAGACATTTTAGGAGCTTGTGATCAGTATAGATCACAAACTCAGCACCATACAGATACGGTCTCAACTTTATGAGTGCAAAATTCATGGCATAGGCCTCTTTCTCAATAGTTGGATTGTTTAACTGGGCTGCATTTAACCTACCACTAATCAGGTGCACTTGTCTTTCTACCCCATTCTCATCTTCCTTTCCAGGATGGCACCTATGCTGTAATCTGAGGCATCGGTGTACAGTTTGTAGGGTTTGGTGGGGTCTGGAAACTTGAGTATGACACAGTCCAAAAGAAGCTGCTTTAATTCTTTCCAAGCCCTTTTGCATTCAGGTCCCCATTCAAATGCTACGGCCTTCTTAGTCAGATTAGTCAGTGGTGCCACTACATCTGCATACTTCACCATTAACTGTCGATAGTAGTTGGCAGATCCCAACACTCGATGCACTCCCTTCTTATCTGTGGGGGGGGGGCATATCCCGGATTGCAGAAACTTTATCCGGATCTGCTTTCAGACCCTCATCACATACCACAAAACCCAACAATTTGACCTCTCTCAGGCCAAATGAGCATTTGGATTCTTTAATGACTAGGCCATCCTCCCCCAGGGTGGCCAAGACCTCAGCCACATGATTTTGGTGCTGGTTCTCATTATGGGAATAGATTACTATGTCATCCAGGTAGATTAAGCATGACTTCCCCAGGTATTTGGCTAACACTGAGTTCATCATGCGTTGGAAGACTGCAGGTGCATTAGTCAGCCCAAACTGCATTCTTTTAAACTGGAACAACCCCCTGTGGGTGCTGATGGCAGTCTTTTCCCTGCTGTCTGGATGCATTCTCACCTGCCAATAGCCTGATTTTAGGTCTATTGTGATGAAGACTTTTGCACCTGAGAGTTGATCAAAGATGTCTTGGATCCGGGGTAGTGGGTAGTCATCTTTATGAGTTACCTCATTCAAACGCCTATAATCCCCACATAATCTAATAGAACCATCCTTTTTGGGCACCACTGTGACAGGACTTGCCCAGGCACTTCGACTTGGCTCTATTATATCCTCCCTCAACATCTTCTCTAACTCTTCCTCCACCAATTTCATCTTTGAGAGTGGAATCCGGTAGGGCCTCTGATTAATTGGGCGGGCATCCCCTGTATCTATTTTCATTTCCACCACATCTGCAGTATTCAGGTCAGCCCCCTGGATGGGGAACACTGTGGGAAATTTCTTCCTCCAGTATTCCACCTCCGAGACTATCCCCGACACACTAGCACATGTAGCTTCTGTGCCCACCCACCTGTGCTCTTCCCCATTTAGGATAATGCTCATATCCATGTAGGATAGCACAGCATCACACTGCTGCATGACATCCGTCCCAATCAGGATATCATGCTGCAATTCGCCCACCACACAAAACTCACACTCTATTCCCACCATGATCACTCTCCCCACCCCCTTTGTAGGAATTAAGTGACCTGAGAGCGATCGGAGCCTCAAGCCCTGTTGGAGCCCCCCACTGGCGTATCCTCTTGCTTTTAGTGCATTATATACCTTGCTCTTTATCATGCTTCTGCTGGCACCAGTATCGACCAAACCTGAATATGAGATTCCGCCAAAATCCATCTGGATGCATGGTCTTCGATCTGATGCCTGCCCTAGTTTCCCGACTGCATAGGCCCATACTCCCTTTTATCTGCCCTTGGGGAGACCCTTGTCCTTACTTGTCTGCACCTTCCTTCATGGTTATCTATATAATGATAGTGATAGCCTTGCACACAGTACCTACACCTCACCATCTCCCTTTCTTCTATCCGTGGAGCTAATCTCGATCTTCGCCCCATGGTTTGACGTGGTACCCTCCTTCTGTCTTCCCTAATATTATTACCATTCCCTGGTAGTGTTGGTGCTGTTTGTACCACCACAGTAGAGGGTGGTGCTGGTGCCATGGCTACCTGGGCAGCCTGTACTGGCCGCTCAGTGCGTTCTGCTACCAGCTTCCGGAGGCTTTTGATCTCTCCCTGGAGCATTTTAAATGCTGCCCTATCTGCCCCAGCATCTGCCCTGGTGTGAGTCTCCATGGCTCTGACCTCCATGGGTTCCTCCATCCTATGAGCCCCAGTCAGCCTTCCCCCTGGGCTGGCCAGTCCTTCTTCGTTCTCCCTGGCTACTGACATGGCTGTCTCTAGACTCACTGCCCTGGCTAGGCGTACATTCAGCCTGACCACTGGTTCAATCAATGAATGCTCAAACTTTTTAATAACCATGCCCTTGACGGCCCCCAATCTGAGCAGCCCTTTTGCTGGCCACGCCCTCTGCACCGCCGTACTGTACCGCATACAGTATGCTGACATCAATTCCCCCTTTTTTTTTATCTTTTTTTTTTTTGTGACAAGTTTTTTATTCTGCCCATAACGTATAAGCTCCCGTGAGGGTGCTTGTTTTCAACGCTGGACAGCTGTGGTACTAGATTGGTCTGGTCCCGCACTCAGGAGTCTTTACCTGATCTTTCTCGGGCCAACCTTTGCAGTTTTGGGTGTTAGTAGTTTCTATATTAGTTTTTTTTTTAATTTTCAAGTTTTTTCCTAACCTGTATATGATAACTTAGCCTACTATGTACATCTACGCAGATGACATACAGGCCTGTGGGAGAGGATCCCATCCCATTGTGGTTTGTTACAGCATCCTTTCACCCATGCCATGTCCTTAGATAGTACACCAGTGTGCCAGAACTCCCCTGGACCCTTCAGGACTGCGACTAGGTGGGATGGCTGTGTTGTATGGTTAGCCATTTTGTATTTCAGGGTGATTCGGATGCATGACCGTGGCCTGCCTGGTTCTGCTTTGGTTTGTGCCAATACACATACACAGACGGACTGCGCCCTATGGTGATAGTCATTTCGAATTCCTTAGTACTTAGTGGGGCTAGTTTCCGTATTTGTGATATCTACCATCTTTTCTGGCCGGTCTTTTGCTTTTTGTGCCAGAACACAGCAAGCAGTGACTGCGCCCAAGATCAGGTGAGATATTGTTTCTTCAGTGGGTGGTTGTGTATTATGTTTTCTTTAAGGACCTTTTATACTGGTCCATGCTTTTGATTGCCCGTTGTTGTGTGGGTTGATTATTCCAGGCATGTGCCGCCATGGCAAATACACTTCTCTCATAAATTTTGGTGTTACTTATTGCTGTCAGTAGCACTGGGGCTGCCATTTGGCTGGTGTCCCTACGGGGGGTTGCTGTGTAGCCTGGTTTTGTGGTGTAATGGTGCGCCAGTATTTTGAGGTGCGTTTCCCTTCTACTTGTTAGTAGTGTTGCATTGCATTTTTTGTGTAATTCGATTGTGGGATATCTTTTGTTCACCTGAAGGCATACTTTGAGGGCTCTATTTTGTAAAACCTGTAGTTTGTTTAATAGTTTAGTATTTCCTCCCATGTATACTACATCGCCATAGTCAAAGTAGGGGAGGATCATGCCTTTATATATTTTAATTGCCATGCTTTCAGTCATGTAGTATCTCAGTTTAGCCAGTAGCCATATTTTATGGTTTACTTTTTTGATAGTATTTGTTATGCAGAGGCCATAATTTAGGTGTCTGTCTAGATCCACTCCCAGATATCGGTAGTTGTCTACTTGTTCTAGTTCGGTGTTTCCCAGAAGACACTTTATTTTCTCATTACTTGTTAGCCTGGTACCAAAGAGTACTGTTTTTGACTTGCTGTTGTTTATGGTTATCCTATTTAGTTGGCACCACTCGATTAGTTTTGTTAGTGTTAGATTCAGTTTCATTTCTATTTCTTCGGTTGTTTTGCCTGCAGCATATACCATAGTGTCATCTGCATATAGTTGTATGTTTTCAATTTCTAGCCAGTTGTTTAGATCGTTAATATATATGAGGAAGAGAAGTGGCCCCAGGACTGACCCTTGGGGTACTCCGCAAGTTATCTTTTCCTCATTGGATATGGATCCATTTACTGTGGTGCATTGCTTTCTGTTTTCTAGATAGCTCGCTAGCCATTTTCCTGTTACTCCCGTTATTCCCATTTGGGTTAGTTTGCTCCTTAGGATAGGGTGGTCCACCGTGTCAAACGCTTTGCTGAGTCTATGAAAGCTGCACCCACTAGGTTCTTTTTATTGATACTGTTTGCAATATCAGTTATTAAGTTAGCAATTGTTTTTATTGTCGAGTGGTATTTTCTGAAACCGCCCTGTTTACTGTTTAATATTTTGTGTTCATTTAGGTGGTCCATAATATGTCTATGCATTATTTTTTTCATTAGTTTACCAGGCAGTGGGAGTATGGAGATCGGTCTATAGTTTCCCAGTACCTGTTTATCCCCTCCTTTGTGGAGCGGTGTTACTTTGGCTAGTTTCCAGCAGTCCACATAAGTACCTTCTGTGAACGATTTGTTGTATAGCTCACATATAACATCTGGGATGCATCCGGATGCATCTTTCAATACTATGCTCGAGGTATTTTCAATGCCCAAAGGCTTGTTGCAATCAATTGATTTTATGAGCTCACTTATCTCTTTTATTGTGGTTGTGCAATCTCCAATGTCTGTGTTTAATTGTTGCGCTTTCGTGGTCCAGTTTGTGTTGAATTGTTTGGATAGTTTATTGCCTATGGTTGAAAAATGTTTGTTCATTATATTAGCAGTATCGTTGTTGCTGATTTCCACCCCCTTGTTGTTGTAAAGGGTAATCCATTCTTTATTTTTATTATTTGGTATGAGTATTTTCACATTGTTCCAGAATTTGTGTGAGTTTTTTCCCCATTGCTGGTCTTGTTTGACAATGTACCGTCTTTTGGCTTTTCTCACTGATTTCTGGCTACGATTTCTTGCTTTGTGGTAGTTTTCTATGTCTAGTAGTCGCTCGCTTGCTTTGGCTAATTTGCCTGTTTTATATTTGTCCATAATTAGGTTGATTAATTCTGGGGTTACCCATGGGTCTTGGTTGTTTTTGATTTTAAGTTTTTTTATTGGGCAGGTAGTGTCCAGATGCTTTTTGACTTCCCCAATGATATAGTTCCATTGGTCATTTACACCTATCTCAGTTGGAAATGGCAATTTAATTTTCTCTTTCAGATGAGTTTCTAGTGCCTCTTTTGTGTAGTTTTTGTATGATCTACCCATACGGGGAGTAGTTTTGTTTTTTGTTTTTATTTTCTTTCTTGTAACATATATCAATTCATGATCGCTAATGCCCCAGTTTCTTGTTCCTGAGGTGTGGGTATGATTTGAGTTTGTTATTATTAGGTCTATTATCGAGCTGTTTTCTCCAAGCCTTGTTAGCTCACTCATTTTTTGCTTTAACCCTCTGCCTTTGATTAAGTTCTCTAGTGAGTGTTTGTTTTTGTTGTTTGTTTTGTAGTTTATGTTGAAATCCCCTAGTAAGAATATCTCCGCCTTCGTCAGTTTCGACACACTTTCTAGGGATGTCTCCAGTTGTGCGATGAAGTCTTCGATGTTTCCATTTGGCAGTCTATATAGACTCCCTACAGCTATATTAGCTTGTTTTTCATTTTTTTATGAGTGTCCATACTAGTTCAATATTTGTGTCTGATCTGTTTGCTTCTTGTAATGGCTTATGTTTGGAGTTTAGGTATTTTTTGGTGTATATTGCAACTCCTCCACCCCTCTTTTGTATTTGTGCATTGGTCAGTGTTTTTCTATCCTCTCTCACAAGCCTGTACCCACCAATTTCTAGTAGTTGGTCACTATGCAGTTCATGAAACCATGTTTCTGATAGTGTTAACACATCAAATTTACAGATATCCTGCTTGAGTGAGAATACTATGTCTATCAGGGCAGTGGCTTCCCTGGCTGTTAAGAACAGCCCAACCAGACTTTCCCGGACCGCCTCCCAGGAGCTTTGTGCATCATCCTCATATACTGAGTAGATGACCTCATGTAGATTGCCCTTAGAATGACTAAGTGCAAATTTCACTACATCTGCTCCCTTTGCCTCTGACACTCTTCCTGCCCTGCCTACCTGCTCTACCCATGTCCTCAATGCCCCCAGATCTGACCCATCCACCGTGGCTATCTGTCGCCCTTGATCCTTTAGATCCCGTACCGCTCTCTCCTCTACTTTGACTTGATCCCTACTTAGCGCCAAGTGCTCCTGTCTTACTGCTCTCTCCTCTACAGCCCTGGCCTGCTCCTGGCTAGGTCCAGCCCCCTGCTCTCTGTTTTCCCTGAGCACCCTGGCCTGGGCTTCCAACTGCCCTGCTGCATATTTTGTTAAATATACCAGCCTGTCTGCATCTGTGGGTATCTCCCCTGAGGCCACCCCAAGTGTAAACCAATCGGCAAACCCCCTAGTCAACTCAGCTTCTGCCATTGTGATATCTTATTCTATCACCTGGCACAATGCCTCTCCCTCTATCTGTTGATATATATTAAAAATATAATATGTCTCAACCACCTGTAACAACAATAAAATATATCAATGTACAGTCATACACTCCCCTTACTTTTCAATATATATTCAAACCAATATATACCGACGTACATATATATCAACACAACTCCACTCAATTCAAAACACCCGACAGATTTCAAAACACCCAACAGATTTTAAAACACCCGACAGATTTCAAAACACCCAACGCCTACTGGGTTCGTCTCAGGTCACAGGCATCTGGACACACCCCCTTCTTACTTCCCTTCACCACGCAGCCGGTGGGTAGCTGTAATTGCGGGGTACAACCCCTACATCTACACACACTCACCTCCACCCTTTGAGCCCTGCCGGCTGTCGGTCTATGTGGTGCGCAGGGTTACTGAGGCGTGCAGCCCTGTGGTCGGTCTATCCTGATAATTAGCCTAGCAAAAAGGAGTGCGATTACTAATATTCTATTAGTTACTGCCCCTTCGCCACTCCTATTTCCTGGCTACGTTTTCGCCTTCAGCCCGCTAACTTACCATTACATACTTTCATTTACATTAAGATATGTTACCTCTCATTAAAATACGTTCATTTACATTAAAATACGTTAATTTTCATTAAAATACGTTAATTTACCCAAGAAACGGACAAGAAACGGACTGGGCCATTAGCTTCCACCCACTTAACTATCAGCGTGGATCGGCGTCGTCGCGCGCAGCCCGTGGACAATTAACTTATATATTTTCATACAATTCTATCAGTGTTTCCGGCGGCGACGCGCGCAGCCCGTTTCATACAATTCTATCAGTGTTTCCGGCGGCGACGCGCGCAGCCCGTGGACAATTAACTTATATATTTTCATACAATTCTATCAGTGTTTTCGGCGGCGACGCGCGCAGCCTGTGGACAATTACCTTCATATATTCCTACGACGGCGACTGAGCAAGCAAATCGGACACAGCGCACACTCTCTACTTCCCCTGTACTTCTGCCCTTTCCCTCTTTCTTGCTTCCCTGATTATACGCCCTTCCTCATCAAACGCGCATACCTCCTCTCTCGCCCTTCTCTCCCGTTCTTTATCCTTCTCTTCCCACTCTAAGTATCTCCCAAACGCTTGTTGGCTCCACGATTCCTTGAACCGTGCCTTCTCTGCTACCAACTTCCACTTCAATGCCCTGCTCTTTTCCAACTCCTCCTGCACTCGTATGCCCTCTTCTGCCCCCTCTCTCCTTTCCAACTCGTCTTCCAGCTCCCAATCAATCTCCTCTTCCTCCTCTTCGAACCCCACTCGGTATTCACGGTCTTCCTCACCCTCTACCACGTCTGACTCCGAGTCTGAGTCTGAGTCTGAGTCCGGGGCTGGGCCCACAACCACAGCCTGTACTTCGACCTCCTCCTCTCCAAATCCCTCATCAAATGAATCATCTATCCACGCAGCCATGCCCTCTACTGTCCCTCCTTGTATCTCCTTTCCCTTGCTTTCGCTTTCTCATAATCAGCCCGAATTCTCTGCACTATCGCCCCGTACTCCTCGTCCAATAAGTTTACTTTATTCCATTGCTCACTCACTACCCTTTCCCATACCCTAACTCTATCCAACGCATCTTGCTTCCACACTCTCTCAAACGCCTCCTTCTCTACCTCAAATTTTCCAAGACCAAAACAGTCTGCATGCACTTCTGCCTGCTGCGTAGAATACATGCGGAACCGGAGCTGACCCTGGATGGGGATCCCATTAAAGTCGTTGAGAAAACCAAATTTCTGGGCCTCATTCTCGACGCAAAACTGTCTTTTGTGCCACATATAAAGTACCTGAAAACAAGATGCCTGAAAGCGCTGGATATTCTGAGGGTGCTGTCCAGCTCAGAGTGGGGAGCGGACAGAGATGTTCTGCTCTCCGTGTACAGAACCTTGGTTCGTTCACGAGTGGATTACGGCAGCATAGTATATGGTTCCGCAAGGAAATCATATATTGGGCTGCTAGACACGATCCACCACCAGGGACTGCGCCTGGCCCTTGGGGCCTTCCGCACCTCACCAGTTCAGAGCCTTTATGTCGAAGCCAATGAACCATCACTTAATAACAGGAGAATCAAACTGGCCATGCAATATGTAGTCAAGATAAAAACTAATGCATTGAATCCTGCACACAATTGTCTATTCGAGCAACATGACGAATCCAGGTATGAAGCCAGGCCAAATTACATCCGGCCACTGAGGCTCCGAATGAAACCTCATTTGGAGGCCTTAGGCGTGGATTTGGACGTGTTGGAGGATGCCAAAGTCCCAGAACATCCCCCGTGGTCGTTGAGAAAGCCATCGGTTATCCTCCGACTCACGGAACTGAGGAAATCTGGGACACATCCACTCGAGTACCAAGGACTGCATGCAGAGATTCAAGGCCAGTTTGCAGACCACCTCTCCATATACACTGATGGTTCGAAAGACCAAAGCCGGGTAGCTGCTGCGGCAGTCTGCCGACGGGAAAAATTTGGTGTACGTTTGCCCGATCAGAGCTCGATTTTCACTGCAGAAGCCCGAGCACTCCTTCTCGCTTTGGAGTGTATCGAGGTATCCAACCACACTAACTATGTTATATACAGTGATTCGTTCTCTTGCCTCCTGGCTGTTGCTGGACTGAAAACGAATCACCCTATTCTAGCAACGGTCATTTATAAAATGAACCAACTGACAACGGATGGGTATGACATCCACCTGTGCTGGGTGCCTGGCCATGCTGGCATACAAGGAAACGAACGAGCTGATCGGGCTGCGAAGAAGGCCCTGAACTGTGATCTTGAACCGTGTCTGATCCCTCACTCTGATCTGAAACCACTAATAGCCACCCACATAAAATCCAAATGGCAACATGAGTGGGATGAAAACATTAATAAACTTAAAGAAATTGAACCATCTGTGGGAAAGCCACCACAGACTCATGCGGGAGGTCGGCGGGACCAAGTGGTCCTTAGCCGCTGCCGTATTGGCCACTCGTGGCTTACACATGCTTTTCTGCTCAAGGGGGAACCTCCCCCTGAATGTATTGGGTGTCAGTCCCCACTGACACTCAAACACATTTTACTAAGTTGCGTTGATTTTTTGGCCCTGCGCCAACGGTTCTACACTGCAGGCAGTATGCATGACCTTTTTACTAAGGTAAAACAGGAAAACATTTTAGCCTTTTTGAGGGCAGCTGGACTGTACCACCTTATATAGTTTACTAAATGGATTCTATTAATTATTAATGAAACTTTTCTTTTTCTATGGGAATTTGTTTCCCTTGACCACAGATATATGATTGTGAGCTTTCTAATTTAATTAGTGTCTATTGGCACATAATTGATTGTCTGCTTTTACATGTAAAAGCGATGGTTTGAACAAAAAACAAACATTTCTCGCCATGAATATGGCCTATGCTGCCGACACGGCGTAAAGCAACCACCAATCAATCAATCAATCTCTACCTCCAACCCTCTCTCTAGTTCTTTAGACAACCCATATTCTCGCCCCAACTGTCTACCCTCATCAGAAAATTCCCAATCCCAATTTAACTGCTTCACTATCTCTTTATCTTCCTCCGGTTCCCGCACATCCACTACCTCTTTCTCACAGAACCCTTCATCCTCTGACACATCCGTCCACTCAGCCTCACTCATCTCACCAACGTCTGTCATTCACATACATTTGTTACAGTAGCAGTACCGTGCGTCTCCCCCTGTTCCGGCATCCCGGCAACACGGACAAGCGATAAAACAAGACTGACCCTACCTGCTGGTCGCCCTCGCGGTGTTCGCCCACGCGGTGTTCGCCCACGCGGTGTTCGCCCACGCGGTGTTCGTCCTTCATCCCCTCGAGTTCTTGCGTCATCTGTCTGAACTTCAGACAATCGTTGTGGTCGCCAGTTATAAAAACACGAGTGCTCTGCCGCTGTGAGCACCCTATGTAATTACAAAACTCTCCCCCTTCATTTCACCTGTGATGCAATCAGCCTAATCAATTTAACCATGTCTGGAATGAGGAAGGAAAACTAGTCACAAAGATGAACAGTGAATAAGTTGTGCTTTATTGGCAGCAACTCCTGTCATCCCCCTTTACATGTGACCTAGCACCTGCACTCCTCATATACTGCCCACACTATGTCTCATTGTCACTTTAGCCTGTATACTGAAACAGTGCCCACAACCCATGGGACAGGAGTCCTATGGCTGTGGATGCACTCAATTTGAATAGAGGAATTTGGATAGCATCAGACAGAGTGTCTGGGGTTCCTGCTCCAAAGTAGGTGTGTCTCACTCTAGAGCCAGGATGAGAGTGATTTTCATTCAGTGTGTCTGAAGCAAAATCTTGAATAATTAATTAGCTGAGACTAGTGTGTGGTCAGGATAGGCCAAGGGAGTCAGGTGACCGGACATTCCCCAGCCAGCCAATTAGGCACTCCCCACAGACTGGGTGGGTGACCACCCCCATTAGGGGCTGTCACTCAACCCAGCTGCAGGTGGTGCACTCTATACACATGCAAATTAGGCAGGTGGGTCAGTCGGTGGTCCTGGGTGGACAGGATGTTGCACACGGTTACAGATATGTATATAGATATATATACTAACTTGTTCTTTTTCCTCCAATTGTATTCTTTATAAACACATAGAGAAACATTTCAATAATCATGTACTGTCTCTTTTATAGAAAATCTCTTCATTAACTCCAAACATCATATATAACATATAGTTCACATCACTCAGTATCATGTACAATGGGAGTGGGATTCTGTTGCTTTTGTTTTAGTTTACATAACCTGGTTCCCACTCCAGCATCCAAGAATAATAATGCTCTCGGCCAATATATAATTCTTAACCGAAAATCCGTATATTTTTACACAGGGGATGACGGCCATAAAGGACGAATGGCCGACGACAGTAGCCGCCGGTGCAGAGGCGGACTTTCAGGACTCGACTCATGTCGAGTACGCCAAAGATATAAGGAAGCTGGTAGAGGTTGAGGGGTTTGCAGCTTTTGGAAGCAGCAATACTGGTCTTTGCATGTTTCATTACGGCATGCACAACATGCGGCCGAAAAAACAGGCTAGCAATGTGCGGAAAACTTCAGCGTACACCAAGGAGGGCAAGACAGGTTGCTTCAAATGGAATAGGGAAGGTGGCTGTAGTAGAAGCGACAAAAATTGTAACTTTGGCCATTGGTGTATAAAATGTGGCAGTAAAAGCCATAAGAAAATTAACTGTTCAAAAGACTGACAAGTTAAAACATACGTCAGACATACTGTTGGTAATAACAATAATGTTGCATTGCATGACAAGTTGCCTAATTATGATGATAGAAATAATGCTAGTATTTTTGTTGATAATACCATGTCTTTTGATAAGAGTAGCGAAGGGAATGGATTGCCTAGGTCACGTATAAATGACAATATATGTGAGCAGGTAGATATATCATTCGTACACTCAGAGCAGCATAGCACGGTCGATAAATTACAGCATAACCACATGCCTAATTGGTCACGGTCTATTACTGTTAGGAATGTTACATGTGCAGCTCCCGCGAAGCAATTAGCGGGTGTGCCTGGTCTATCAATTTCATATTGATTTGTTTATTATATAGAGATGTGGCAACTTCTGTGGGGAAAAAACTCATTTAATTATTGGAATGATGACAACTTCAGCTAAAATTTGGTAATCATGATTTCATTTCGACCCGGATGGCATTAGTGCCTGAACCATTCATTTGGACATTTGATGATTTTGTGTGGCGGGTAAGATGTCGGATCGTGATGAAGATGGGTAGACTCAGAGAAGCAATGCATGTCACCATCAGCCATATGTCCACCTAAAATTTTAAAATAAACGAACATAAAATGATGTCTTTGAGGAAAATGTACATGTGAGGCACTTATATCACAGTATCTTCAAAATGTCAGAAATGTTGTTTTGACCAATATCTGTACTTTGCCTGATGTTATAGTAGATGAGGCTGTCTCAAGAGGTGCTAAGCAATATCTGAATATGGGACAAAACTTTGTCCATTGTAACGATCAACATACTATCTGCTTATGCATTTGCTCAGGATAAACTGATTTGTTTTTTACATGGTGTTTCAGAATCCCAATAGAATACATATCGATTTGAAGCAAATGTCCTTGTGTTTTCAGTGTAACCATTTCTGTGCTGTTTTGTGTCAATCATTACAATGGACAAAAAAAAAAGAGTTATCACCTTTTGAGACAGGCTCAGATATCAAATATGCTTTCCAGGTTTCAATAATTTTAAACAAATTCTAATTTATCATAATGTTTTACAAAAAAATACTAAATGAGGAAAGCAATTAATACCAGAGCTGCTTATGTACCTATGCAGACAGAATATAGGAAATGCAGGGGAGTAAAACTATTATATTCAATAAATGAGAACATTCACAATTGGCAAATGATAGACTACTTTGTATGAAATAAGCCAAGAACATGATTACTCACCATCACGAATCCATTTGCCAGAGCCCATATGATGTATGGATGCTGCATGAATGTAACGAGACCCAAGGCTAAGCGACCAAACCCATACAGTACTTCAAAGTGTGTTGCCAGCCAACTACAACACAAACGTAAAAATGTTGGATTAAATGATAGCTCTTGCTAGAAACCATGGCTAATGAAACTCGGGCAGATCTGCTCACATGATTTAAGCATGTATTCTTTACATGAATATTCTACATTATCTCAGTGAAAGGTGACCCTTAAAATGGGCTATTTGAGTTTGAACACATTGCTTCGGCAACATTAGACTCTGAGTAGCTCAATGCTATTAATATAAAATAATAGTAGTTCTGTGATGCCACAGAGGGGCGGGTGGCCTTACATAGGTTATATGGCATACTCAAAAACCTTTAAATTCATGTTGTGACAGTAGGGCTTGCATTACTTTCCATATCAGAAATATGTGTTAATCTACATCACGGATGACAATCATTAGGACCGAATGACATCAATAGCAACAGTTTGAGCACCGAGACCCTCAGCCCATGGTTCTGTCTTAAATAACTCATTCGGTATAGGTTATTTCAAGTTATGCAAATTCTCACTAGCCAGAATTAATTTGTCATGTTTGCATTTGCAATATCTGTAGAGCTAGCCATTTAAATTAAAGGTTACTTCAAACTAAAGTAATGAGGTTATAGCGATCAACAGAATTTATTTATCGCAGAAAATAGCAGAAACTCAACATCATCGGACTATGGAACTTAAAAGATGGCTCCGGTCACAAACAAACTGATTACCAGGTTGGACAGCTTACCTCGTTTGGGCTACAGTGGTTAAAGCACCTAATTTGACCCCCGGTTCAATAACCAAGGTCGAATTTTATATAGGATTAATGTGCAGGTTCACAAATATGGTTGTGGCACACTGAGTTTTGGGATGTTTTCATATTGGAATACATCACTAGAAAGCAAAGAATTATATCTAAATTCCTGAATATTCTGAGGACATTTAGTTAGGACCAGATTGGGTATAGCCATAAATCCCAAACAATGGGGGCACCTCCAGTCAACCATGGGGTATATGCTGGTGTGTGACCCACTCATATACTTCCACTTGCCACTGGGGGAGGTGGGCAATTGCGATTGTACCCACTTCATTGCAGGAAACCACTCCCAGCTGAAGCCTTGTAGATTTGTAGTAGAACTGTTCTTTAGAGGAGATAATGATCCTGATGCTATATTTCTATTGTTAGGAGTGGTATACGGCTTCAGGGTGATAAATGATGATTGTGCTATTACCTATAACACCAGGGAAAGGAAGTCGAGGAACAACTGGGAGTGCGATATAATTTATGAAAAGTTTCTTGGAGAGCTAGTTGATGGGAACATATCCAGGGTACATGATCAGCCTCAATGTACACATTCAGTTTTTGTTGTACCGAAAGACGATGGCGGCGGTAGGACCGTCGTTGATTGTAGAAGACCGAAAGGCAATTTGGTAAACCAGTATACACACGGCATAGCCACTACTTTTAGCTACAACAGCATCGATAACGTCACAGACTGCATGGAGAAAGGGGATTTTCTATCTACAATGTCTCCATTCATCCTTGTGACAGGCCTCGTCAGGGTCATGCTATTGCTAGGGCGCTTGGTGATGATGGAGCGTATTACTTAGACAATAGACTGAGCATGGGCCTATCCTCGAGTCCATGTATATTTTCCAAAATCTCGGATTTTATTGTGAGATGTGCTCTAAGAGAGGGGGTTACTCGGGTGATTAATTACCTCGATGATTTCTGTGTATTAGGTCGAAATAAGTTTGAGGCCATGCGGGCCCAGAAGCATTAGGCATTATCCGCATGTTAGGTTTCTATGTCAGCTATAAGAATGTGAACCAGGTGGGACCAAGGGTGCGGTTTCTAGGGATCATCATTGATGCCGACAAGTTAGAACTAACCCTCCAGATAGATAAATTAGATACGATGAGATGTATACTGGAAACAATGAGGTGTCGGAGGAAAGCTTGGAAGAAGGAGCTTGAACAGGTCAGGGGAATCCTATCCCAGTGTGCAAAGGTGATCAGGGGGGTCGAACCTTTACGAGAAGGATATTCGATATGTCGGCAAAACTCAAGGAGGGCCACCATAGGATGAGGCTAACCAAGGGTGTACGTGAAGACCTGGAATGGTGGATCACATTTTCAGGCCACTTTAATGGGAAGGCCAAAATTCTGGGCCATTTTGCCCCCCCTGATCTCTTCTTACAGTGATGCATCTGGATGGGGCCCCGGTGCTCTACATGGGAATGACTGGTTAGTCGGCTCTTTTGTCAAGGATGACGATAGATTGCTTGCTGGCTATGTTGGTCACCATCACATGAGCCCTGAGGGCCATGTTGCTTCATCTCATATAAGTATTCAGGAGATGGCTGCGGTGTATGCGGCCTGCGAGAAGTGTTCGCATAAATGGGCTGTTGCAACTGGTTATGGTTACGGATAGTGCTGTCGTTCAGGCCGCTCTGAGCACAGGCAGATCTAGATCAAGTGGGATCATGTATTATCTCAGGAGATTGTTTTGGATGGCTGTTGAGAGGAATTTTGAATTTAAGTTGGTTTATATTCGCAGTAAGGATAATGTCATCTGTGTCACTCTAAGCCGCCTTGATGACAGTGCTAGTAACACAAGGATTTTGAATGTGGACCCGGAGGGGTTGCTTTGCTATAGGACTAAACTGTGTTATACTCTATTTTCTTGCAGAAATATTGCAGCTGAAAAGTGAGCAAAAGAGTTTTCAGGAGCAGTTCTACGCACCGAATTCATTGACAACAAGGGCGGTGCAAGTCAAGAGATACTTGGACTTTGTAGACACTTTTAGTTCTGATCGGGCTCCTGTTCCATGTTCAGATGAGCAAGTCGCCCTGTACGCAACTTGGCTGGCTCGGACTATGAAGTATGGCTCAATCAAGAATTACCTGAGCAGTTTAAATTACTTTTTAAGACAGACTGGCGCTCAGCCGATTGACTATAACAGTTTTATTATCTCCTGAATAATTAGAGGGATTAAGCGGGTCAAGGGTGATGCCCCATGCTAGGGCTAGGCCCCTGCTGCCGTCAATGATGAGAAGGATATTTGCCATGCTGCACCCCTCCCCGGGCCATACATCTTGGAGAGCTGCAATACTAGTTTCCTTTAGAGCCCTTCTGAGGAAGGCTCAAGTGACCCTTTCAGATTCAACTCTTCGGAGGGGGGATTTTAAAATCTTTGATTGGGGCATGGTAATAACTATTAGGAAGAGTAAGACCATTCAGTTCGCTGAGAGAGTACTGGAAGTCCCTGTTGCACGCTGTGACGATCGGGGATGTGCGCAGTGCATTGGGTTGAACGGCATTTCAGTCAGCTACCCGTGGGACCCGCAGAGGAAGCATTCAGACTTCTTAATGGGTTGGGGGGCTCTACCCCAATGACCTATGCAATTTACCAACAGACGCTAAAGACTTTTGCATTGAGGGCAGGTATGGACGTTGACGATCTATCATCACATTCACTTCACCAGGGTGGCTGCACCTTTTTAGCATTATGTGGGGCCACTGTAGAAGAAATCAAGGTGCGAGGGGACTGGGCCTCTGAGACAGTCTACGCATATCTCAAAACTTTGTTATCTGTCTGGTTTATGGACAACATGAGGGTTGCAGCGAGACAGTTGATTGGTTTGGGGTGGGGGGGGAAGTCGTTCGTCTCCCTTTGTCATTTATCGCTCAGCCCGGAGTCGAATAAACGAACCAACCCAATTTGCTGGTCTCCTTGTCATTTCGTAGGGGAGTCGGCGCGGAAACCCGATACGGCGCAATCTCCCGAGGGGGCACAGCTGTTGGTTTCTCCCAACCGGGGGGAACCAGGGGCTGGACCGAGCGACGGTTAACGTCCATTAGTCGGTACTGGGGGTGGGAGGCGATCAAATTACGAGTGGCATCGGTTCACGTTATATTTTGTATCCCAGCAGGAAGCTATGCCATAATTATACTACCAAAGTAAAAAAATCGCCACCCTCCCATGACTTTTCCTTACGTTATACATTTAAGTATTAGAAACCCTACTCAGGGATGCTCGTAAAAATTCACCCTCTCATTTAAAAATATTAACTTAGATGGAAGGAAATTCTGTGCCAGTCTGTTGACGGTGAGACCCCGTATAAATATGTGTACACAATAACAACACACAGTAGTACAAAGCGTTTGTCGGCGGAATATGCCCACTATCGATGGTTGAGCTATGGCATAGACCAACCAAACATGCGTACACAATACAAACACGGGAGTAAAATGCGTACGTGAATTTTAATTTTCGCGAAATATTACTTAAATCGTGGGCTATGCCAGCTATAGATGGTTCAGCTATGGCATAGCCCCAAATTAAACAAGGGTACTGAATAAATAAATGTAGGTACTAACACATGCACGACATTCGTAAATAATAAAAACTACTCAAAGTTCCTGAAACGCGGCCCGCACACAGGAGGCGATGCAACGGGCCCACCTTTTCTTGGTGCCGCCCGTCGCGTGGACACCGTCCACCAAATGCTCATAGTGAACCGCGCCCCCCGTCATAATCGTGGCGGCGAGATCCGCGGTCGGCTCCCCGTTCTCGGCATTCAGCCGCCGGAGGATCCCGTTGTATAGGCCCAGCGCCGTGTCGATGGCCTCCTGTGGGAAGTAAAATATAACAGTATTGAAAGGTATAAATCGGTAATACCACCGGGATTATCGAGCTAACTAAACCCTTGCGTGTCAGGGGTTTCTTTTCCACCTTGGTGGGACACGGAAATACTAGCCACATCATTAGGAAGGGGTTGGAACTCTGGGGTGGTTAATATATCTAGAGCCGTACTTAAAAAGAGTTCCATTCCGTGCACGGGGCGAAGGCTCACCTGATCCGCGTGCGGGCGGGAGTGCGCCCGATGGTAGGCCGCGTATTGCGTCGCCGTCCATCTCCGCCGTGCCGGGTGATTGGCGTCGATCAGGTTGACCCCGGCGACGGTCGCCACGCTCACCCTCCCCGTGTAGACGGTCCGGAGTAGGGAGAGGGACTCTTCCCGCCGTACTCCTAGGCCGCCGAGGATGTCCGTGAAATCTGGCGTCCACGCCATGGTCGTCCGGTTACGCCAATTCCGGGCCGTCACGTCGCATATTCCGGCGGCCAGCAGAACGTATTCCGGTTGGAAGTCCCTAAAATGAGAAATAGCCCTTCAATTTGCGCGCAGCCACATATATTTTACAGAGTCTACAGGTGAGGAATTTGCACGTGAAGGCGTTCTCTGATAAGAAAATTGCGTTCTAACAAGCGACTTGCTTAGGATTTCACTTACCGTATCCGCGACAGCGACTGGCGCATAGCGTCCATATACCCCTTTCCAGGGTTGGTGAGGACACAAAATTCATGCTCCTCCACGAGCCGGTCGAGCAGCCGTTGTAGCCCAGACCCCCGAGAGTCGCACACGATTGCCACGCGCATGTTACTTAGGGATGGTAGAGTTGTACAGGCCGGAGGTGTTGTCACTACGGAGGTACAGTTACACTGTGCCCCAGGCCACGCGCGGCGCTCGTAAACGCATTCTCTCAAACGACCAACTGGTCCTAATGACGCGGTACATCGTAATATTCACGTGCGTTTCCAAGTGTTTATTTCCGGAGGGAATGATCCGGGAGCATTGGACAGGACGAGGAGAACAGGGAGAAAATCATTACTTGAGGCCTTTTGTTCTGAGAACGCCCCACAGGCGATGAATACTAAGAAATTGCTGCAAAGACTCGCACGCAAATTGCGCACGGCGCATGCATATGTTGTGATGAGGGCGTACGCGTATCGCGAACAGTTTACCGTGGCGTATGAATCCCTCGGGACCGCCACCGGGGACTATCTGCGTGTGACGTCACGCCACGTGTTTACTTTGGTGCACGCTCCAAACTATAAATGACAAGAAATGCTTGATATAATGAATAAATAAACGAAGTATTACCCTACATACACTATAAGAGTACCATCTGGATACGAGTACTCGTTCTACTCGGCGGAAGCTATAAAGGTGATACGTGAATGTAAACAAACTCGGCGTGAACCGCGGGTGATAAAAACAACCCGTAACTGAAAAGATATTATTTACGTATCAACGATATATCTTAACAAATTAATATGGGTATACGGTTGATAGGTACGCAACGTAATCTGGGTTTCAGCTCCCCAACACCCTTATTCGAACAATGCCAAAACAAAACTGAACCCGTATTGGTGATATTACGAACGGGTCGAGCTGACAACACCATTTCGGCCACGTAAAAAAAAATATATGAGGAAATCATTATCGATAAAGTCGTATTAAATTTAAAAGGTGGAGAATAAAATCATAATTGCGCGGACAAGCGATTAGAGCCACTAATCGCTCTTTTATAGAGTATAGGCATTATACTAGGTTACATGTCGGCGCAACACACGATTTCAGTACCTCATATGAATTCGTTCTAAGAGTGGGATGCCCGGCGCAGGCGACCCCGTTGCCATGGAGAGTTAAGACCCTCCATGACCTAATTGCGCGTGAGACTAGGTCACCTCGGAGTTTCCCGCCGAAACGCGAGTTTGCCATTGGTCGATGACTAGCAGGAATGCGCTGCCGCGCACTCGTGGCTAGCAAGGCCATTCTGAACTTCAGTCTTCACTCAGCTTCCACTGGGTGCAGACTCCACCAAATTCAGCAAGCCTACGGTTTTTGCCAGCCTACTTTGTAGTAGGTTGGGTACTCTCCCTGGAGGACAGCCGCCTGAAGGAGGGGGATCGTAGGTGCGCGTTTCTTTTGACAGTTCGGTTAACGTCTATCTAAGGAGTTCCGTACATCCACCTGAGAGTGGTAATAGGCCGGGAGACAGGCCTGGTCGCGCAAGCGATCAGGCATGGAATCGGCCACCTCCGCCACAGGAGGTTCGGGTAAGGGACCCGACCAAAACCCTTTGGTATGCAACGTGTTGCAAAAAGGCACCGGTAGAATATCAGTGTTTACGGTAAGGGATTGGAATCTCCTCACGCATGAGACGAGATTAGCCCGAGGACTATCATTAGTGATAGACGACGCTTCCGCGGCCACGGCCAAGGAAGCATCTTGTAGTAACCCTGTGTCCCAGTCTTGGGCCGACAGCGGGACAACCGCTCCTCACGTCAGCCCCATAGTGACTGAGGACGCATTCACTTTGGTCACCAAACGGCGCCCGAAGGATACTGGTCAAGAAGATGAGCCTACCCCCTCATCTTCAGGTAAGTCGTCTAATGTTACTCGACTTTCTCAAGCAGAGGCAGAGAGGCGTTCACCCCGAAAAAGGGCGTCAGAACGTGTAGCCGCGCGAAACCCTTCCCCGTCGGCGGCGGAAGGAAAAGTACCTGCCACAGCCTCAAGGACTGTGACAAAGGAATACGTGTCGGAAGACGAGGATTTACCTCAAGCCGACCCAACTGCGGATCCACTTTATCGGACGATGGCACTTCGTCTCGAACGGCTGGAGCTAGGTGAGCTAAAATGGGATAGCGATATCCCAGTTGCTACTATCCCCGATAGGTATCCCTACCTAGTAAATTGCGTGTACAATAAACGCACTCTTGGTTCTGTCCCTATAAAAAAGGCAGCTGAATTGGGTATGTTGCAGGAAACTGTCCTGGGTGATAGATATTTCGATCCCCCGCACCCAAACCGTACATTAGCCATGTATATGTTGCCACCAACACCTACTGGCCGTAGCAAATTGCGCCTCCCCCCTATCCAACGGGAAGATGGAGAGGATTCTGATGTAGAAGATTGGGTAGATGATCATCAATCTGGCCTTCAGCCCTACGTGCAGCAGATTCACAAAATAATCACTGCTGTTCGTGGTTTAAATAAATCGCCGTATCGGCCACATGATATTTCTCACTTGAAATTTGTTAGGCATACTTTCCGCCTGAAAGACAAGTGTCAGTTTTGTAAATATTTCCTGCAACGCGGCACAGCGTTGCCGGAAAATTTGAAACATCCCCACCGCCGCTATAAGCGTTGGGATGTGTTGGCTCGTCACATTTGTGAGGAGCATTTGTATACAGTGGCAAAATGGTCGTGCGATGACCACCGTTCCGCTGCGTGCCCGTTCACTAAGACGACGGGTAAACCCTTCTTGACTCACAGGAGGGGTTTGATGTTGCGCCATTTAATGTTGTACGGTATTTGCGCCAAGTCGGGTCACAAGCGCCCCCAGTCCACCATTAGGAAACTGGGGCGTGTGGCTCAAGATCCGTCCTTGTCGGATAACTGTAGGTATACCTTCATTCCGGAGTACAATGCCGAACGCGGTCGCCAACTGGGCGACCTGGACGGAGACATCCCGGAGGCGGACGTATCATGGGAGACCCCCCTTTCGCTGTGCCCCGCCAGGAGCGCCGAACCTGCGCACTCTCCTTCGAGACGCCCCCCCCCCCGCCGCCATGCCATCAACAACGCCGAGAGCGGGACGACTCCCGCTACCGTAGCCCGCGGTCTACGGCTGAGGAAGCCGTCAGGATCATCGCGGCCGTCGCGGAAGCGAAGACGTTCTCGAGGAAGAAAGGTATTTCCTCTAAGTATCTTTTCCCATATGACTTGATCAAGCGAGGAGACGAGGGCAAATCGGTCAAGAAAGGCGAGGCAACATGCGAGGAATACACCCTCGGCCTCCGGCCATCCAAGACGCCCCTCTCGACATCGACGAGATCGACTGAGAGACCCCCATTGTGTAACCCTCCCTCACTGTGCTAATAAATTACTTTACTCCCATCAGGTCTCCGGCTTCCTTACTCAAATCAACATCTGTCAAAGGGTACCAACTAACCAGATCTGATCGCCAAACAAAACAGGCAAATGGCCAAACTAAGGCTGGTGGAGGGCTGGGAATCTACTATAAAGAAGGGCTCAACATAGATACTGATACATTTGTAAAACATAATCACTCAAATACAAATATAGAGATGCAGTGGGTCATAATAGAAAGGGATTATTGTAAGAAAATACTCCTGGGAAACGTATACAGGCCACCAAATGGAAACTTGGACTCAGCACTTGAACAAATAATATCAATCCTGGAGGAAATACGAGACACAGACAAATTTGAATTGGTCCTCATAGGAGACTTCAATGCTGATGTTGCAAAGAAAACCTCAATAACCGCCAACAAAATAAGACAATTTGCAACAACCTTAGCACTTGATCAGGTCATTTCATCAGGTACAAGAATAACAATTGAAACAAACAGAACAATTGATCTAGCATTCACAAACATGAAGTACTGCAAAAACACAGGAGTTCTAAATTATAATATTAGTGACCACAAGCCAATTTACATAATTAAGAAAAAAACTAAAGATGATAGGAAATTAACAGAATTCTGGGGAAGAAGCTATAGGAACTATAAAATAGAGAAATTTAGGGAAACCTTACTAGAAGAAAATACTAAACCCCTCTTTGCCAACCAGGATCCAGGAGTCACTCAAACAAATAATAACTAAAGCAGCAGACCAACATGCACCACTCAGAAAATACAATGTGAAAGATAGTCGACCAGAATGGCTTAGCAATGAAATTCTTGAGTTGCAAAACGATAGAGACTACTTTAAAGAAATATCAGAACAAACTAATCTACCTGAAGACAAATTCTTAGCAACGCAAATCAAGAATAGAGCCAATTCTGCAGTCAGGTATGCAAAAGCTAGGTACATACAGTCTGAAGTCCTACGAAATAAAGAAGATGCCTGGAGATTTTGGAGAGTCATACAGAGCATAACCTGGGGAACCACCCCAACTATCTCCAGCTTAGTTGATGAGTTAACAGGGGACAAATTAATAACCCAAGAAACACCTGAAAAGATAAATAACTACTTCATAGAGATAGGGGAGAAGTTAGCAGATAAACTAGACAATATACCAGAAAAAGATAAAGTTAACATAGTAAAGTCAAATGCAGTCACATATGACATAAGGGTGGTAACTAAGGAAGAAGTACTTAAAAAGATTAAGGGCTTGTCTGAATACAAATCATCAGGACTTAAAGATCTCAGCTCAAGGATACTAATTGATTCAAAAACTATATTAATCAAAGAATTCACCCATATAGTAAACCTATCAATTGAAACGGATATTTTCCCAGATGACTGGAAAATTGCTACAGTTGTACCTGTCCCAAAAGTCAGCAACCCTAAAACATGCAATGACCTCAGACCAATTTCTCTTCTACCCATAACTGGGAAAATAGTTGAGCAACTCATTCATGATCAAATAAAAACATTTTTTGAAGCAACAAACTACCTAGCAGATGAACAAAATGGCTTCAGGAAAGGCAGGTCCACAACCAAAGCACTCTCAACACTCCTTGATGTGCTTCTCAGTGCGATGGATTCTGGCAAACTTACCATAGCAGTATATATTGATTTTTAAAAAGCATTTGACACTATAGATCATAAAATCCTGTTGCAGAAGGTTGTCAAGAGTGGGTTGGGTTCAAAAACGGTAGCCTTTCTGACAAACTATCTTTCCAATCGAAAGCAAAGTACCAAACTAATTGGCATTGAGTCAACCTTAAGACAAGTAAAAACTGGAGTACCACAGGGATCAACACTGGGCCCCCTTCTATTCCTTCTGTTCATAAACGACTTACCCCAAGCACTGAGGCAAACAAAATGCATTTTATTTGCTGATGACGCAGTCCAACTGGTATCAAACAGTAACTTAGCAAAAGCAGCAGAATTGACAAATGAAAATTTAGCTAGAATAAATATATGGTGCAAAGAAAACAAATTAACTCTCAATATAATCAAAACTGAATATGTTATCTATGGCACCAAGAACAAGAAGGACAAAGCCCCAGAAGTCCAAATAAAGATTGGGAATGAAACACTAAGGGAGGTAGAGACCTACAAATATTTGGGAACTGAACTGGATGGAACTCTAAATGGGAATAAACGACTAAGTAGATTAAATCAGTCACTAGCAAGGAAACTGAACACCTTCAGAAAAATCAGGGGTTTTATAAGTGAAAAAACAGCTCTTCTTATGTACAAAACAATGATCCTCCCAATAATTGATTATAATGACCTAATATATGAACTACTCACAAAACAGCAATAAGCAAAGCTTCAAACAGTACAAAATAGGGCACTCAGGACAGTTTACAAAGGCCAAAATCTACACACAGAAGAACTACATGCTAAAGTTGGAATGGACAAACTAGACACAAGGCGCAAAAGGCATCTCTTAGGACTCATGTACAATAGAGCCCAAGACACAATATATACCGACACAAGTATTCACAATACTAGAGCAGCAGATGGCAACCTCTTGAAAATTCCCTATCCAAGGACTAACAAACTCAAAAGAGCACCTATTTATCAGGGAAGCCAACTCTGGAACAAACTCTGCCAAAACCAGGAATGCAACAACCTACCTGCAATTTAAATCTAGATTAAAGGTTGAGTACCCAACATAGACATACATTAATAAACCTACCTGGATAGACCACAAACGTTGAGAACTGAAATAAATACATAGTCCCAAACCACTCCCTTCCCTCTCCTTCTCTGAAATCCCCCCTGGCAAAAAGAGTAAAAGAAATAACAACTACCAAAGTAAACCCACCAGCCTATAACACCTGACTAAACCAATAAAACATATACTACCGACAAAGCTATAGTTGACCAAGACAATTTAAATGAGTCATGCAACCATTATTTGCATAATTCAAAATGGCTCCTCACAGGTATGATCATCAAATCACTGATATAGTATAAAGGTAAATGGCTATTCTCCAGTGTACATGTGCAAAATAAGATCCCCACTATATTTGTAATGCCTGATTTTAACCTACTATTGTCTATATTGTTCATACCATCTCATCATCTTATCCATAAATAGTTCATATGCACTATAATTGTTAAGGCCGGAAGACGAGCGCCTGGGTGCTGAAAAAAGATGTTATTCAACTGGAATAAAGATTTGGGGGGAAAAAATGTACATAAAATAAATTGATACAACGTTGTCTATTTTCCGGAGTAGGCTACATTAAGACCACATGTTCTACCTCTTGACACTCACCGTGAACATGGCATATGCTGCCGACATGGCCTAAACACTGGTAAAGCAACCATCAATCAATCAATCAAACCTTTTAACAGCTTATTATTATCGTAACACTGGATACCCTAACAACATGATGCTATGTGGCGTTCTCTGTGGCATGTGGCGGAGTGGTTAAAGTGTTTGACTTTTTTCTAGGTCAGACTCCTAATCTGAGGGTCGGCGGTTTGATTCCCCGTGCCCCCAGCTCTGCCAATTTGGATTTCCACCGCCATGTATAACTTACAGCGTCATCAAAGGCCAGTTGCTCTCATACCATGTCTATGTGGTGTGGGAGGTTAAAAGTCCCTTGGGTTGGTAAAAATGTAGGCTCGGGCTTTCTATCGACCAGCAGTGGATAGGGGAAGACCAGTCGTCTGTGACTGGGATTTCCCCTGCTTGGGACAACTAATGTACCAAAAAAAATGACGACAAAAATGAGAGACAAATAAGTGTTCACACTTCATGTCTACCATTCGCTATATCACTATATAATTAACAAAGGCGGAGACGACGTGGTTGGTACGTGGTTTGGTGGGCTCATGGGTAAGTAATTGGATGGGGGTGTTGGGTGTGAGGTTGTGAGTTTGATTTAAAGGTTTCTGGGGGCCATGGATACTCAGCCCTATCCGTTCCCAGATTAGTTCTGTGGTGTGAGTAGGTAGAGAATTTTGGAGCCATGTCTGAAGCTCGCGGGTTCAAGTTTTGGTGGCTAGTGCCAGTGTGCGCTGGTCGCTCGTTGGTCAGTCACTGTTGTGTCCGGTGTCCATGAGGTATCGCCAGTGCCAACAGTAGTAGGGATGGCCGCCAGGACCAGAGGAGTGTGGTGTATTTGGTGGCGCCAGGATAGGGTGGTCAAGGTTAAGTGTATGGGGGGGGGGGGGGGGGGGGGGGGGCCGGGCGGGGAGGCGGTCCCGCCCCCACCCCATGAATTACCCATGTTAAATATAACATGAATAATCAAGTTCAAGTCAGTCAAGATCAAATTTAGTGACAAAAATATTCATCAAAGCTTAAATTCCTTAAAAGCAGACGATATTTGGTTTGAGCAGACGACAGTTTAAACCAGACGGGATGGCCGAATGAGTTAGAGCATCTGTCTCCTGTGTTGGTAGATTGTGAGGTGGTGGGTTCGAACCCTGGTCGAGTCGAACCAATTACTTAAAAATTGATTGCTTCCTAGCCTGGCGCTCGGCATTATTAGGATAGGGCAAGGAGTGGTTGTCTCAGTGTCAGGATAATGTGACTGAGTGGGATATCAGGTCATGGTGCTGGCGGCCTGGTCTTCCAGTGAGGCAGAACTATAAAGTCGCCATGAGTGCGCACGCACTGTCACAAGACGGTACCCGTCCTGGCATGACCTTAGATGTTGCTAGGACGTAAAACAACAACAAATGACAGTTTAACATTAGTTGATCCACTGATAGGATATGTAAATACGGAAGCGCTACCCAGTAGGCCTAGTTGAGACGCTTCAAATACCTGTGGTCCTAAGGGCAGAAAGGTCAATTTCTCTCCTTGTGATATAAATATATTTCCTCAAGGGTGTGTGCGCAAGTCACTGATACTATCTGGGAGACAGCGCGTAGGGCTTCGTGTCTATAGCGTGAGGGAACTGACAGCCACACAGGTACGGGAGGGCACAGGTCGTAGGACTGCGAAATTCTGGTAAGGTTTTAATGTTAACAACATTCTATTTTAATCATCAGTGAGTGGTGATTCAAAGCTTAGTTTTTTGATAAAATGAAGTCTATGTTATGTAATAATATACTACATATATTATCATATTATATATATTATATATACTATATATATTACAGATATTATATATTATATATATATATATATTATATGTAAGCAAACGGAGGCAATAGTCAATCAAGCATAAGGGCGATATCAGTTTATTCCACTTGCACAAGCATAATGAAGACATGATAACCAAACAGCCTTGCGCATGAATATCAGCGATGAACAACTAGCATCGATAACTTGCATAAAATAATAACAATGTTGATAATCAAACACATATCAAACACATAGTCGTAGTGATAATGATATCTGGCTGGGCCAACTGCCCTACCATGAAAAAAAATAAAAACAGGAGTTGCGTTGGGTCCGTCTGGAGGCCGAGTTACGCGTCCAGTGCACCTTGGTCAGCAACAGGGCGTCTGCGAGTGGAGCACCAAAAGCACCCCTGGTATCGAACCCGGGAACCACAATGGTGTCAACAGTGTCAAAGTAGTATAGCCGGAGTCCTTCTTGCCTTACAACCGCATACAGTCCTGTATATGAGTTATATATTATATATATATTATATATATTATATATATATTATATATTTATATATCTTTTATATATTTATATATTTATATATCTTTTATATATTTATACATATTTCTATATTATATAATATGGTTATATACTATATTCTATATTACATATATAATATTATATATTTATACATTAGAATTATATTATATAATATGTTCACTATATATAACATAGTATATACTATAAATAATATATATTGTATATATAATCTATATAGAATATGATATATAATATAAATTTAATAAGTAATTAAAAATGGATTTCATTGTGTCAAAGCGAATATATATTGTATGCATTATGTTATGCATATTATATATTATATAAAGTACATATAGTATTATTACATAGTATGGATAGTATATATAACCTAGTATATATATATATTTATATAGTATACATTATATATGTTATGTATTATATATATATATTATATAGTATGTCTAGATCTATGAAATTGCGTGAAATGGAAAGATAGGAGGCCATATATTTAGTGAAATTAGAAATGGCAATATGATCTAAGTGTATGTGCAACTTCATAATATTATTCCGCGATTTAAATTCCATTTTGTGTGGCATACCTTGAAGAGAAGCCCAACAAATATTAGTTGATATATGACTTTTCTTCTTTTCATTTATTTTAGATTTCATATTTGTTTTTGTTATTGTTGTTATCTTAGTTATCTAAAGTTCTTCCAGCTTGTTGTTTCAGCTTTGATAACAGTGCGTCTGTGCATACGGAAATTATATAAAGGGACAATGAATCAATCACTTCACATATCATATGACACCAGTAGTTTATTGGCATGTTAATTAAATAATAATCGCAGAGGGTAAGTAATATTCGCAGACTGATTTTATGTCCAGAGAGAACAGTCCCGATGTGCACTGGTATGACATCATCATGTAAGTACCACATACACAGGTAGCCACAGGTGTGTTAGGTGGTTGCAATAAGGAGTCTGTGCTGCTCTCTCAGAAAGCACAGACCATAGTACCACTGACAATGTTGAAACTGAAAATCTGTTGGTGTATACACAGCCTAATGCAATAAACATTATTCAGTGAACGATGCATAGACATGTGACACACTGCGCATGGGCAATATTAAATGCACAATGACACATGCGCAATGTTAGATAGTGTCTGAGGCTAATCTGTGCAGGTAATGAATGTGGGTCAGTAGCAATTCCTGCAGTGTCAAGCAAGTAATCACATTAGTCACAGATACCCAATGAGGATTATTGCAGAAATTCATATCTGATTATCTGGTTGTGATCTAACACCATCCATATCAGATATATATGTGATCTATAACGCATTATGCAAATATTAAGATACATAAGGGAATTATTATTAATATTGATATACTCCGTAAAACAAATCACTGTACTGGTGGCACCACCTGCGGTCCTCCTCACCTCCATCGGATGTTGGCATATGTCAGTCGCATCACAGGATATATATATATGTGTATGTAGCTATGCGAAGTTTGGTTATTATTACTTCACCTCCTTTCATATATTTTAGTAAACCCCCATCAGAATGCCGTAGTACAAGTTACTTATAGTTATTCCTCTTAATGCAGGTGCATACTTATGACCCCTCTTATGAATGATAGTGACAGTCCAGCAGAACACAACACAACACACATACCTGACAACACAGCCTCCTAGGATAGAATATTTTAATAATCATCAGTTTGTCAATAAATACTAGTAGAACAATCTCTGCTTGGAGAGTATAGGAGAGGCTGCTTCTGGTTGGCTGTCCTCCCATTGGTTCTAGAGCTCCACACATAGTTGATTGACAGCCCCATATAGAGGTGGGAGAGTCACCCCCCTCCCCACACCCCACACCTCACACCCCCACCGACACTGCCCTGTGTGCTGGCTGGATATATCTTTATCTGCCTGTGTTAACCCTTTGCCTGGATATATCCTTATCTGTCTTTTTTAAAGCCCAAATCACACCTCCCGGACGAGCCCCGGATTTTTAGCCGGACCCCCCTGGACCACTCCCCCGGACTGTCCCGGAGAGCCCCGGATAAAATCACTATTTTGGTCATTTCTGGGCCCGCTGTCACACCTACCCGGACAAGCCACGATCTAGCCACGGACCAGAGGCCCGATTACCCCGACTGAGCTGGACCACCCTCGGACTACCCGGAGTATCCACAGAGTAGTCACTGATCAGTCCCGGATAATGCCGGATTAACCCCGGACCACCCACGGACTCCCCGGTGTATCCCCGGTTCACCTTTGGTTCACCCCCAGTTCACCCCCGGTTCAGCCCCGGACTGGCCGGATCACCCCCGGACTACTCCCGGATAGCCGTGAGTATAAAAGACGGCGCCGTGCTGGAGTGCTCATTTCCAAATCCAGCAGTGCTGACGACACACTACATATAACCAAACCAACTGGGAAGAGAGTAGCATCAAAGAGGGTTGCGCAGAAGGAACCCACCCCACACAAGGTGGCCAACAAAACACGGAGAAGACCACCACCATCACCCTCAACTTCAGGGTTGTCATCAGAGGAGGAATCTGCCTGGTACATGTTGCTGCCTCGCCATGCTGTGACGCCGCCTCCAGCAGTCCAGTTGTCACAGGGGAAGACGGCAGTGAAGCGCAAGAAGGTGGACGCTCTAGCTCTGACAAGTGAGCAGCACATCGAGATGTTGGAGTGGTTACGCTTAAATGACTACATTTATGTAAAAGGAGATAGCGACTATAAGAACACCGCAGTAAAGAGGCGTGCCTGGGAGGAGAAGGCGAAGGAGATTGGGTTGGACGACCCTAAACCGCTCATCACCTGGTACGAGTCTATACGGACAAAGGTGGGAAAACTGAGTGATGTCAAGTCCAGTGCGAGGGAGTTGTCAGATCGAGAGATCTACACCAAGGAGCATTTCGGCTTCCTCAGGAGTCATATCATGCGGCGGCCATCCAGATCAGGTGTCACGCTGCAGTCCCGGTTGCAACCCATGCCGCCGGCTTCGACAGCAACAACCAAAGCAACAGCTACAGCCACAGCAACAGCTTCGACTTCCGATGCAGCCCCTCTCACCCTACTACCTACTTGCGGTGATGACGATGATGACAATTTGATGCCAACTGACCAGGCACCACCACCGGAGGGTCAACCAGCAACTCAACCAACAACTCTACCTGCAACTCCTCGGCCAGCAATCATGCTACACCCGTTGAAAGTGTTGGCGCCGATGCTGTGGGGATCGTGGCTGGGGTCGATAGCAGAAGATATTGACCCCTCACTTTTGGGAGAGTTCTACCTTGGTGATGCATTTATGGATGGAAAGCTTTCAACTGGCATGGCAGAAGGAACAAACACAAGAGATGCAAATTCCACAACCACAAGATTGATGTCCACAGGCTCAATTACCACACCCATTCCCTGCTTTCCCTGTGCCGCCGACGGGATTACAACCGGGAAGCTCGGAAACCGCCTGGACGACTCCCCGACCCAGCCCTTCCACAACTGGATGACAGCACAGCTCGGACATATGGGACGCCATCGACTGGAACACCACAGGTCCTGCACGCCCATCCAGCATGCCAGCGAGCAGTGTCGGAAACGTAACGGGACTCTCGGATCTCAGATTTACCATGTTAATGGTTGGGATGGGACACGATCCTGAGCAGCCTATGTGATTGTGAACTGAATTTCTGTACACAAGTGGACGACGGCACAGCTCCAAAGTATGGGACGCGAGCGACTGGAACACCAGGGGTCGCACATGGCCATCCAGCATGCCAGCGATCAGTGTTGGAAACATAATGGGACTCTCAGATCTCAGCTTTACCACGTTGGTTGGGATGGGACATGATCCTAATATGCAGCCTCTGTGATTGTGAACTGAACTGAACTTCTGTACACAAGTGGACAAAGTGCTCCGAAGTATGGGATGCCATCGACTGGAACACCACGGGTCGCACATGGCCATCCAGCACGCCAGCAATCAGTGTCGGAAACATAAAGGGACTCTCAGATCTCAGCTTCACCACGTTGGTTGGGATGGGACACGATACGGATGTGCAGCTTCTGTGATTGTGAACTGAACTTCTGTACATTGTGTTTATTGAGTTATGATGTAAATCGTGAACTAAACTTCTGTGCATTATATTTATTGAGTTATGATGTAAATCGTGAGTGATTGTGAACAGAGTTGTGATTGTGTGCATATCATAGTTTATTGTTATCACGTGTTGACAATAAAAATATGAAAAATATGAAACCATAACTAAATTGTGTTTGTTACAATATATATTTATGACTTAGTCCATTTAGTTGAGGAAGGAAAAAGGCAGCCTAAGAGCCCAACCACAGTCCTCTGAGAGGGCCGGGGGAGGCTGGGTGATTGGTGTAGTTTTATGCCCCAGTAAGACCCTAGGCCATACCAGGACGTGCACCGACTTGTGACAGCACGCACTCATGGCGACAAACAGACATTTATATAGGTAGGCAGTCTTCTGTGGATCTGCAGAACTTGCAGCATAATCATGTTATTAACATTCTGTCATTGATGTAGCTGTAATTGCCAGTTCAGCAGCTGTAGTTGCTGCCTGCGCTGCCGCATGCATGCATCCATAATGTGAACCTTCTGAGAGTCAAGCTGCAAGTGATGAATGAAGTGGACTTGCTCCTGCTATATATATACATAAACGGGCCTCATCCTGGACTGATCCGTGATAAACCGGGCGATCCGTGGCGATCCGTGCTCATCCGGCTTGTCCAGGGCTAGTCCGGGGCTGGTCTGGGTTGAACAGTGGGTAAAACGTGGCTCATCCGGTTTAAAAAACACCTGGACTGCCCCGAACAGCCCCGAACGGTACACGGACTACCCCTGGTTCACCCCGGATTACACCCATATGATGCCGGATCGAGCCCGGATGGCAATATCCCCCGGATTGCCCTGGATGTTTTAAACATTTAAAAAATCTGGGGCCGACCCCGGATGAGGCCAGACCAGCCAAGGATCACCAAGGACCAGCCATAGGTGAGCCACAGATCACGCCGGATCGCCAACGACCACACCGGATCACAATACGGGGCTTGTCCGGCCCCTGATCCGGGTAGGTGTGACCTAGGCTTATCACTCTGCCTGCTGTGTTCATGTAGTTCCCCAGCCCTTTCTTGTACCTTGCCTTTTGCATGTTGTTTAATTTACTATGTGAATATAAATACGGTATTTATATGTACATGTAGCTACATATCATGATATATAATGACATATGTTCCGTATAATTACTTATGTAAATATTTCACTAATCACCACTGTATCCTGCTCCTATTCAGCACCTTTGTCAATCCGGAAATGACGTCACTCCGTGGCTTGTCACGTGATGACCGTGAGATTAATGTCTCCTTCCACCACAAGAGGGCATCGCTGATGCCGCCGTCCAACCTGCCCCGCGTTCTGCTTCACGACAACTGTTCACAGCAGCATCTGCTCGATGTAAGTTTCTTCGGACTGGGATTAGCACCTCATATGGAGACTGGATGGGATGGCCGAATGAGCTGAGCGTCCGTTTCCCGTTTTGGTATCATCGAACCCTGGTCGAGTCAAACCAATTACATAAAACGTTGTGCTTGTCGCTTCTTAGCCAGGCGCTCGGCATTATTAGTACAGGACAAGGACTGGTTCGCTCATTGTCAGGGTAATGTGACTGAGGAAGATATCAGGTCATGGTGCTGGCAGTCTCCCAGTGGGGCAGCACTATAAAGTCACCATGAGTGCGCACTGCCACAAATTGGTACCCATCCTGATATGATTTTAGATGTTGTCAGGATGTAAAACTCCAACAACCAACCAACGTCATATTGAGAGCTTGTTGCAATACATTAGTTTGTAATTCCGACTCCGCTTGCGCGGAAAATGGTGCTGACAGCAAAACAAATGCGTATGGCCATTGAGTTTGCCGATACGTGCAGTGCAAAACGTCGATTTTATTCAAAAAGGACAGAAATACATAACAATTTGGTATAAACATGGATGCACACATGGAATATAATGATATAGTGAATATATTTAAGACAAAACTAGCCATAGTTTAGCATTTTGAGCTAAGAAACATATAATTGCACATAAAACAATCAGTCACTTTAAGGCTGATATTCACATGACCATAATTAATTCTTGTTCTAAATATTAAAAAATCAAATGATTCAACAGAAACTTGTTTCAGAGAAATATATAACCAATGTCTGATGCTAGATAAAAGATTGACATCTTAATTTACTATATTTGTTTATTTTCGTTGGTATTCTATGTTTCAAACATTAGCTGAAATGAGCTGAAACACTTAAAGATTCCATAGCTACACTCACTGCTTCAGCATGAGCCATGTGCTTCTCGCGGGTTTTGATTTTATGATGCCAAACATCCTACATTGCACCGCGCGGCTGGAATTGCAAACTAGTCTATTGGGGTTCCACAATTTGGAAATAGTTTATAGATGGTGTTGATATGCACTGGGCCGCTCTATGAAAACTCAATCTCCAGGTGGCAGCACCTTTAAGTAGGTCTGAGTGATTCTCTATCAAAAGTAGTGTTCGATGTTTATGAGCATTTTGAGGTGTCATATTTTTTAGCATATGGGGTGGCTATGTAAGTTCAAATCTAGATAAGGGCTTTACTATTTGAATCTTCCATCGGACAAGGCAACTTTAATTGTTCTAATCTTATCGCCTTTTTTTGTATATGTGGGTTTCAAAGCTGCGGCTTCACCAGATCACTGAACAGCAGCTGCGGAAGCAGAGGACCCTGGAGTGGCGCAGGCGCACTTTCCTCACCGAGCAGGCCCTGAAACAGGAGCAGCTCACTGAGCGTGGGGTGTGTCACGTGACCCTCGTCCCGACAGCCGTCGCCAGGGCCTACAGCAAGCTGACACGCTTCTACAAGCACACGGTGAAGCGCCTGCCGCCCGCCGTGCACATCCGAAGGGAAGAACGGCTGGAGTACGGGGCCGCGGGGAGTCGGGGGGACGCCGCCGGGAGTGGACTGGGAACCGGAGGTGGAAGTGGAACTGGAAGTGGAAGTGTTGTCAGTAAATGGCGCGTGGCGGGACGGAGCGGTAGTGGGGATGGTTTAGAAGGAGGATGCGGTGGCATTGATGGAGGAAGTGGTGGAGGAGGAGGAGAACGGGGAGGAGAAGGTGGTGGTGGTGATGGGGTTGGTGGAGAAGGCAGTGGAGGTGGAGGAATTGCTAGAAAAGGTGGTGAAGGAGAAGGGAAAGGAGACGGTGGAAGCGGAGATGGTGGAGGAGGAGAAGTAGGAGGAGGAGAAGCACATACAGGTGATGGTGGAAGGGAGGGACATGGAAGAAGTGGAAAAGGAGGTACAGATGGAGAAGCTGGAGGAGAAGCAGGAAGAGGAGGAGGAGTAAGGGGAAGAGAAGGAGGAAGAGAAGGAGGAGGAGGATGTAAAGATGGAGGAGCTGGAGGAGGAGGTGATCGTGGTGGGCGTGGTGGTGGTGGTGCAGCAGAAGGAAGAGAGGGTGGAAGAGGAATCGGAGACACGGCTACAAACATTCATGGCTGGACCCCGGCGATAAGGTTACTTTCGCCATGCATCAGAAACCAACGGCGAGGCTTCCCGACCATCCGTGTGACGTCATGTGACTGCGTTGATGGCGACCGACCGCCCCGGGAGAGTGAGACGGCCCAGGGAAGCGGACAGTCGGCGGGATTCAGAACACCCACTGAGGGTGACACGCGAATACCTCGGGCATCCGGCACCATTATTACGCATGCGCGGACTCCACGAATGAAGTTGGGAGCCTGGCGCGCCACACGTCATAAGCAGCGCAACACTTGTTTGCAGTCATTGCAAATTCGGGGTGGTGTTAGTTCACAGGCATCAGAAAGTCACAGCAATGCCGGTTTGCGGCCATCAAAATATTGCGATGCTATTTTTCAGGCATCGAAAGACAGCAATGCTACTTTGCAGCCATTGAAAGACATCAATGCTAGTTTGCAGCCGTCAAAAGACAGCAACATTTATCGGAGGCCATTGAAAGATAGAAGCATTAGTTTGCAGCCATCGACAGATATATATTCGAATCTGCAGCCATTGAAATGTAGAGAGGCTAGTTTGCAGCCATCAGAAGACAGCAATACTTCTTTGCAACCATTGAAAGACGTCAATACTATTTGGCAGCCATCAAAGGACAGCAATGCTACATTGCAGCCATCAAAAGACATCAACACTAGTTTCCAATCGTCCAAAAATATCAATCCAAATTTACAGCCATCAAAAGACAGCAATGCGAGTTTGCAGCCAGTGCAAATGCCCAGTAGTGCCAATTTGCAGCCATCGAAAGATGGCAATGCTACTTTGCAGTCATCGCATGCCATGAACAGTGCCCATCTACTGACGTCACAACATCGCCGCCACCTCCTGCTGAAGCAGACCTTGCCCATGTCGAGGCAGCTCCTGCTCAGGGACCCGCGCTTCGTGGACCTCCAGAAGCACCTGGTGGCGCCACCTGACGACAGCCCGGCTGCACTCGACTTTGGTGGTCTCTGGGCACTCCCCAGTGTTTCAAGTGCCTTGCAAGGCGATGCGAAGTCCTTCGGTGCACTGGCACCGGAAAAGGTTGCACCAACGAAGGCGAATGCAAATAGAATACAGTCTGTCTTCCAGCCGGATATGAGCGACTCAATGATGTCACCTTACTTCAGCAGTGACTCTGAATCTTCCGGAGATGAAGATGGGGAGGTTGGTCTGAGTTAAATTTAGTGGCCACAGACACACACACATTGTGACCACTTGCATGTGGCGCCCGCTGTGGCTGCAGGGGAGAACTAAATCCTGAAGCAGCACATAGTACTAAAGGTTCCTTGCCAGAGAACTTATTGAAGGATTCCTGCTTCCCTCCTGGAAATATTATACTGGAATAAACCTGGCGGGGGTTTGGGGAGAGAATAAAAGTTGTTTTATTGTAGACACCAATGGAATGCTTGCATTACTCCTCTGGCTGGCATGCCTAAAGCCGCCTCTATTTATTCAAGTAAAAGAACATTTCTAGTTGAAAGAAGCAAATTACGCTCTTAGCCATGTTTGGTTGCTTAGTAGCATACAAGCTGTTGTCCAAGCCGCTTGTGGGTATGCAAAATAGGCATGGACGCAACGTAGTATAAAATAGGACAGGTGCAATGTACAGAAACCCACGCAATTACTTATATTCATGGGAAGATTGATGTACCTATTAACTAGGTACAATACTATTTCTGTTAATTATATCCACTGATTTTACTAATTATTATGTGGGTGTGATATGGATATTTATAAAAATAAGTCAAGTAAAATTGTGTAACCATGCAATACCATGTAACACATATTCGCCACATGTATAATACTTCTATTATCAAACTGAAATTGCATGTAGTTTACTATTAAAACTGACAGTTTCATTTATGTATCAATGAGTTTTACTGTAGGGCTGGAAGGCCAATGCTCGGACGCTGACAAGAGAGATTATTCAACAAATAAACTACATTCAAAATTTTAAAAAAGTTAGGACAAGACTTGTTGCCGTGACTGGACAATAAACTCCCAGTGAGGACAAGACAATCCACAAGTCTCCTTGAATTTACAAATTTTATGAAAATACAACAGGCCTGTCAGACCCCTACACAGTTATAGGTATTCTAAAGGCCATCCTTGCCCAGACCCTTGTATATACATATATATTAAAATGTTCTGAAATGCACTAGACGGCCCTGCATGCTGATCCCTTCCCACCCCTACCCCACCTCTACTACACCTTCTTTCAACACCTATTACCTAACGTTTTCATTGAAATTGACATAAAACCCACCTGATGTAAGTCCCCACTACAATCTCAGACTTCCGATCCAATCAGTAGGCCACACAATACAAAACACATGTGATGGGATCGAACAATGGGCGGGTTTCTCGCATTTGGTATTGGTGACTGGATCCACTGATTTGCATATTTACACTATAATATATATATAGTTATTGGATATATGTAATATCTTTTTGAAAAAAAAGAAGACAGAAAGGCAAAGGAAGAAATAAATGTTTAAAGACAATTCTAGAATCATGCAATACCATGTGATGCATATTCACCAAGTACATAATACTTTTATTGAATTGGAATTGTATGCAGTTACTATTACAACTAATAGTTCATTATATTATGCTTCTATTATCGAACAGGATTTTCATGTGGTTATTATTGCAACTGATATTTTCATGTATCTACCAACAAATTGTACTGAACGGCCAGAAGACAGGTGCTCTGGTGCTGACAAAAGGCATTATTCAATGAATAAAATACATTTAGTAAAAAAAAAAAAAAATCAGTAAACCCTAGAAAAATAATATAGGTGTGACATGTGCCATGTCGCATTGTATTGCTCCCTTCAGAATAAAACATCCCCCTTATATATTGGTCGAAGCCAAAAGCTGAGGCCCATATCCAATCACTCTGACCACCTACAAGATTAAAATTAATGTCGCATAGTTCACTTTTCTTTGTGCTGCGTAGCCAATTCTTGTCCATATATATACTAGTGTAATGGCCCACGGCCTTCCTCCCCCACACTGCCACGCACACACGGAAGAATGCCAAGATCCAATGTAAGTTCGCTCTCTGCAGCGTCCACAGTCAACTGACCTGCCCCCTCACTTTCCAGATCCCACATCGACTCTATAGGTGGGTGGGGGGTGAGCTAGCCACATGCAGTAGAGGGCAGCCCAGTCGGGGCCTGCCCGGTGGCTAGCCTGCCACCACCTAGCGCAGTTCAGTGTAACTGCGTAAGTGAACGGTGTAGTCTCCGCCACTACCGCCTGGTAGTAGGGCTCATGTACAGACTACTACACTAGTAATGTGAAGGAAAGAATAGCTGATGTGGCCATCTTGTCCAAATAACAAGAACTAATTGAGTAGACAGTCCCAAGTGAGGATGTAACATATGATTTATTAATAACGATTATTTAAGAAAATGCATTGCATGAAACAATTATGTTTTTATGCTGTGACCGCCTAAATACACAACTGCACTATAAAGAAATATGCACAGGGAAGTTATATTTTCCCAATTTTGAGTTGTAGACATTATACAATAGAAGGGGATACCCAAAAAGATAGGGGATTTCAACTTCAATTTTGTTCATACAGCTTTGTAGGAAGATGATATTACTAGTCATGGTACTTTAAAATAGGTTTATATGTGCAACAGTAGCAAGGGACAACAAGGGGACATGACAGTTATGTCCAAAACCAGTTTAGTCACCGTGGAATTTGAGAAAAAAGATACAAAGATATGCATGCAAGATGGACATTTATTTAAATTGAGAGTGTCCTTTTGTTATTTCATTACTCTATGGAAAATAAATGTCTAGTGGTCTAGTGGGCTGTAAAAAAAAAAGTCCATTCTCCGTGTAGCTTATACATGCCCCTTGACACATCATATTTTTGGAATGAACATGCCGGATTTGCTTTTATTATGCCACGCTAGGCTTTCATTTTATCATATCCATTCCTCCGAAGAATAAGAATACCAGTTCTATGAAGAAAATAACTCTTCTATTCTTTCAATAATTGTTTTTGGCCATTGCATACTAGAAAATGCATTGCCTCCATTTACCATGTACGTTCCATATATAGACATATGTATATATATCTATATATATATAATTATATATATAGTTATTTAATTTGGTTTAAAGGTATTGGTAAGCCTACTTATAATCAAATTTTCTGTAGTTTTGTGTTATCTACTGTGGTTTTATGGATCTCCCTGTACTCTATTCCTGGAGTTTTGCTCATAACACTAGTTCTTTGCACTGCCGCCAGGTGGTGCATTGGTCGCGGAAATCATCTATTGAACTATATCAAATGGATGCATGAGTAGCATTTGGTGTAGCTCTGGAACTAGTAAGTGTGCTTGGTTCCATCACAAATCACCAGATGGCAGCACCACCAACTTCGTCTGCTGCCATGCTTGTTGTGAATGCAGTCAAGGTTAGGTATTTTTAATTATAAATAAACAGATCTAAGTCACGATCTGTTTGTATTTCATTCGAAGTCCGTCAGCATTATCGGCACATAGCTATCGATTCGGTTATCGCGTCGTCATTAAATGGTGATACATAAACAAGGAAATTGGCTTTCTTTCAGTGCGAGCGATAATATGTGCGTTTTACCATAGAGTCCCTGCATGAGTCAAGCGTCGTGTTTCTTAGTGGTTTGGTTATATAATATTAGATTGGAAGTTCGGCGGAACAGTAGTTTATTCGCTGGTTGTTAGAGATAACAGCATACATGTAGCCATTTCTGACTGGGTCCAAAATGTCACTGACATCTATATCGGTGTTAAGAAGTGACACTCCTCATGAATATACTATTCAAGTGCCAAACTTGAGCAGAGTTAGATTTTTCTTTAATTTATCAAATGTTATCACCCCTATCCAGAATAGAGGGGGTGTAATGACGTCACAAGGCAACTTTCGGCAGCCACATTGGATGACATACAGAATGCTTGCAACTGCCTACACTGTGGTTATTTACTGATTTGTTGGTTTATTTGTCACTGTTTTGAGCAGTTTGGCCTCAGAAGTTGTTGCTAAAGTGCTGAAACAGTGTGATGCGCGAAAAGGAAGAAGGCAAGGCGGGTGTGGAAAAAGAGGCGCTTTATTGACGCCTCAGAGGAACATACAGGGTAAACAGAGGAACAATAGAGAGCTCGTAAGGAGCAAAGGCAAGTAAACAGTGTAAGATAGAACAATGTCAAGTATAAGTAATAAGAGTAGATAATCAAAAGTTCATGTGGTATGAATTGTCAGTGGAGTGAGGGGGTGCCGAGGAGTCTCCCCCCTCCACCCTAAGGAGGGAGAAGGGAAGAGTTGGTGGGTTGGGTGGGAGAAAATTGAGCGGGCAGGAGACGCAGAGTGAGTTTAGGAGGAGGGGGGTGAGGAGAGGGTTATATGGGGGATGAGGCGGGGGCAGACGGGGTAGGTGCGAAATGCTCAGGGCGGGGGAGGGCGAGAGGTGGCGAGCAGCGGGAGTCGCGTGAGGTGTGAAGGGCGCGCCGCGTGACAGAAGATGGGGCGGGGGGGGCGGGGTGAGGAGGCGGCGGGTCGCGCGGTCCGCCGAGGTGTGGAGCAGCGCGGCACGCGGGGCGGGGGATGGAGTCTTACCTTCTCGCATCAAACGTAATGCATCGCAGCCGCCATCTGATGTGATCGCGAAAAGGAAGAAGGCAAGGCGGGTGTGGAAAAAGAGGCGCTTTATTGACGCCTCAGAGGAACATACAGGGTAAAAGAGGAACAATAGAGAGCTCGTAAGGAGCAAAGGCAAGTAAACAGTGTAAGATAGAACAATGTCAAGTATAAGTAATAAGAGTAGATAATCAAAAGTTCATGTGGTATGAATTGTCAGTGGAGTGAGGGGGTGCCGAGGAGCCCTCCACCAAAGCGGAGAGGGCTCGAGGGGCGCCCGAGGGTGCGAGGCGGGGCACGTAGGCGTGAACGGCGGAGGCTGTGGAGCGTGAAGTCCTCGGGCCTCGGCACCCCTTGGGCGGCAAGGGCCCCTCGAAGCAGCGCGGTGAGGGAGCGCGGATCGAGGGGCCGGCCGGAGGGCATCATGAAGGCGGGTGCGTCCGGAGCAGCGGGGCAGAGGGCGGTGGCTCCGAGCCAGGCCGCGACGGGGCAGAGGGCGGAGCCCAGGATGGCTGGGACGAAGAGGGCGACCGCGCCCGAGGGGCTGGAGATAGTCTTGGAGCTTCTAATCTGCAGGCGGTGCCCTCCGGGCGCGGGGCGGGCGTCGTCGCGGGTCAGGGTATGGGGGCCGCCCCACCCCTCGGGACTCGGGGCCAGCAGGTTGGACTGGCGCAGCATCCCGAAGTACCCGAGGAGGAGCGCGGCCCGAGGGACGAGGGAGGCGGGGCCCGCTCGGGAGAGATGGTTGACGGCGAGGACAAGCTGCTGCGGGGAGAGGGGGGGCGCCTGCCGCTGGACGTGGGTAGAGGCCCGTTCCCCTCCTCGGCAGATGTCCTTGGGCAGCCGGGCGTCGAAGCCCGAGGTGAGGCCCCCGGCGCCCTCGACCCAGGAGCGGGCGCCCGAGACGGTGTTTTTCACGGAGGCGGGCGCGCGCCCCCGGAGGAAGAGGGCGGCAGTGAAGGCGGCCACGTCGAAGGGCGTGGGTGCGAGGGGGTCCACACCTCGGGCCACCGCGAAGGTGATGAAGTCCTCGGCCTGGCGATGGCGGTTCTTCCAGGTCGCCGGGGCGAGGGAGGCGGCACGGAAGCGGGAGACGGCGGCTACTTCCTCGGGCGGGAAACCTAGAGGCCAGGGAAAAAGGGGAAGGCATCATGGGTGGTGTTGGTTGGAAGGAGCCTGAGGCGAGCCACCTCGCTGCGGGCCGTCGCCTCCCAGGGGCCCGGCAGGTGGGCGCGGCTGAGGGCATCGGCGAGGAGGAGGTCCGCCCCGGGCTTGTGGATGATGCGCAGGTCGAAGGAGCCCGTGGCCGCAATGAGCCAGAGCTCCCGCGCACAGGTCCCGAGGGTAGCGTCTCGGGCGCGCCCCGACTCGAGCGTGAGGGCGGAGGCCATGTTGTCGGTGTTGATCAACACCGTCGCCCCCGCGACGTCGTCCAGGAGGAGGGCGCCGAGGGCGACGACAAGGTTGACCGCCTCCAGCTCGTGGATAGTCGCGAAGCGCACCCGGAAAGCCTTGGAGTACCCTCGGGCATAGTAGTGGGTGGGAGAGAAGGCCCCGCCCCCGGTGAGGCAGGAGTCACACTCGATCACCCAGCGACGGCCCTCGTTGGATATTCGACCGTAGGCGGCGAACCATCTCAGGTCCCGGAGGGCATCGTTGGTGAGGGTGAGGGTGGGGGCCCCGAGGCAGCTGCGCAGCGCCCCGAGGAGCCGGGCCATGAACTTCCGGCCGTGGAGTACGCAGCTGCTGACGTGGTTGAGGCGCCCCAGGAGACTCTGGAGCTCCTGCTTCCCGAGGGTGGGGCGGGCGATGCGGGCCTCGCAGTCATCGACGAGGGCCTGGATCTTTTCGGGGGCGACCCGGATGGTCATGGCCTCGCTGTCGAGGGCGAACCCGAGCCAGAGGAGGCGGACAGCGGGGGGGTGACACTTTCCGGGTGCCACGTCGAGGCCGAGTGCTGTGGTGAGGGCGAGGAAGGCATCAAAGGCCTTGCAAGCCTTCAGGTAGGAGCCCTCGCACCCGATAAAATCGTCGACGTAGACGAGGGCGTGGAAGCCCTCGCGCCGAAGGATCCAGGCCACCGCCGAGGTGACACGGTCGCAGGCCGCGCCCGAGGAGCGGCAGCCGAAGGGGAGGGCGAGGTCGATATAGGTTGCCCCGTTGAGACATATCCCGAAGAGCGGGCAGGAGAGGGGGTCGGCCCGGAGCTGGCGGTAGGCCCGGGATATGTCCGCCGACCAGGCGTAGGCCCCTACGCCCTCGGATATCAGGCGGCGGCCCACGTCGGCGACGGACGGGAGGGTGTAGGCGTGAGGTTCCCCGAGGTATTCGCGGCGGGGGATGCCGGAGTTGACGCTGGCGCCTCGGGGATACGACAGGTCGACGATGACCCGCCTCTTGCCAGGGTCGGACTTGGGGCGGGTCATCATGGGGGAGACCTGCGTCCAGGGGGAAAAGGGGGGGACGTAAAAGGGGGCCGATGAGGGCGCCGAGGGCAAGCTCGGTCTCAACGAAAGCCTGGATGTGGGGGAGGAATTCGGGAGGCTCGCAGTGGTTGGTAAATGAGGGGCGAGGGAGGGTAGGGGCAGAGTAGTTTGCGGGGAACCCGAATTCGAGGAGGTCCAGGACGGCCCGGTCGGGGTAGTCCTGGAGGCGGGAGCGCCAGGCAGGGATGTGGAGGCCTGAGGGGCGGGGAATGCGGGCGGCCAAAAAATTAGGGAGGCCCGCTTCCCGGAGGGCGGTGTAGGTGTGACGGAGGGTAGGGTAGCGGTCCCACGCCTCACCGGAGGTGTGGGGCCAGGAGGCAAGGATGGTGGGGCGGTAGTGGGAGGGGGTGGGGCCGCAGGAGGGGGCTGCGGGGAGGGTAGCCTGGAGGTCGGGGTCGATGGTGGGCTCGTCCAGGGAGGCTGGGGGGGGGTGGGTCTGAGGGCGGGGGGAGGGTGAGGAGGTGCGGCGGGGGCGGGCGAGGGGGGCGGAAAAGGCGTGGGCGGTGGGGGGAGGGTCGGGGTCGGGGGGGCGGGGGGAGGGGCGGGGTCGGGGGGAGGGTCAGGGGGGCAGAGGAAAGCGGTGTCGCCTGGGTCGAGGTGGTCGTCAGGGTCGGGGGTGATGGGCGACTGGCGCCGGGTGGCGGTGGGAGCCTTACTGAGGGGGCGCTGGGGCCCGGGCAGGGGGGCAGTGCTTAGGGTGGCGATGGGAGCCTTGCTGAGGGGGCGCTGGGGCCCGTGAGGGAGGTGGCTGCCGGTGGGCGCGGCAGTGCCGGGGCGGCGGTTAAGACGCGCCTCGGGCGAAGGGGCAGTGTTGAGCAGGCTGATGTCGGGAGGCGTGGAGAAGGTTTGGGGGGCGGCGTGGTGGTTAGTGGGCCGGTTAGGGACCTCCGGGCCGGGCTGGAGGTGCCGGCTTTTTAAAAATCCGGGGAGGCGGGTGCCGCCGCACGTGCACGCTTTGCGAGGCAGGCCTCTTCACTGTGAACGGTGAGCATTTTCCGTACGTTTGCGCAATAGGCGCAAGCGTGGCGCATCCTGGTGGCCCCTTGGCCATGGACCTCCCCCGGGGCAGCCTGGGTACATGAGCTGGGGTCCCGGTTCCAGGCATAGCACAAAGCCCCGTGGGTGTCTTTACAGTATGCTATGCGGGTGTCGGTGTGGGCGCGGGGCTGGGGTCGGGGTCGAGCGGGCGTGGCTGGGTGGTGGCGGGCTGGGCGGGCATGGATAGGCACTCCAGTCTAAGGAGGTTTAGGGCCACCGGGTCGTGCCACCCGTGGGGGAGGCTTCCGTCCGCGATAGCAGTGAACACACTCTCTGAATATCGGCGGACGGTAGTCCACGGGTATATCAAATTATCCCGCCATACCGCGAGGTGGTGATGGTGAAGTCCCTGGGCGGAGTGGGCGGGGAAGTCGGGGTGGTCGATGAGGGTAAGGAGGGCGAGGGTGTATTCGTCCTTCGTCGCCTCCCCTCGTTTCACCGGCTTCCTCTCCGCCCCTCGCTTCACTAGATCAGACGGAAATATATAATCTGCTGGTATACCTTGGCGTCTGATGGAGTGCCGCGCCTCGGCGGAGGCCAGTATCTCGCGGACGGCGTCGGCCGCGGATGCGGGGCTGTGGCAGCTAGGTTCCTCCTGGTAGGCCGGGGACGTGGTAGGCGATGCTTGTGCGGAGAGGTGGCGGTACCTCTCGTACTCCGGGTGGGCGGCCCCGGGCAGGCTCGCGTGACGCGGCGGCAGGGGCCGAGCTGCAGTGGTGGCGCGCGCCCGAGGCGGGGGGGCGGCCTGCTGTCTCGGTGCCGGCAGCGGCCGCTCCGGGACGGGGTGGCCCTCCCCGGCGCCGAGGGAGTCGATCCGGGCGTGTAGATCTGCCGTTGCCTGGCGCGCCTCGATCTGCATGCGCTGCATGGCTTCCAGCACCATTGACATCTCGGAGCCCGAGGCGCGGTCCGAGGGCGCCGCGGTGAACGCCGGTGCGGAGGCCGGGGACTCGCGTCGGGGCGGTGTTGCGGCTGGCCCCGGGGTCCGGGGGGCAGCCCGGGAGCTCTTTCGTCCACGACCCTTTCCTTGAGGCATGTTGTGTTGAGGGATGGTCGAACCTTAATAGGGTATTTGCGTGCCGAGGTGGAAAGAATTGGTTCCACCCAAACAGATACTCCCCCAGGCAGACCGAGAGGAGGAGATCCGGCGGGCGGCCTTATAAGGGGGAAGGAGGCGGCGGCAGCGGGGGCGGTGCGAAAGCTGTCAGGCCGGGGGGAGGGCGAGAGGTGGCGAGCAGCGGGAGTCGCGTGAGGTGTGAGCGCCGCGTGACAGAAGAGGGGGCGGGGGGAGAAGGCGGCGGGTCGCGCGGTCGGCCGAGGTGTGGAGGCAGCGCGACATGCGGGGCGGGGGAGGGTCTCTTCCTTTCCTCGCATCAAACGTAATGCTTCGCATTACGACCAAGTAAACACACTGGATGTAAACTGCTCAGAACCTCCCATAACACAAGAAAACTCTGTTTTACTGCATCTGCATGCATTCACAACATGGCTAGGGAGGGTGCTTGTAATCCAAGATGGCAGCCTGCTGACCGCTGATTGCTAAGTAATGACCTCACGTGCACTCCCTCTATAGGGATGAATGACTATAATTAAGTTGTGGATGGTGGTTCCAGTGCTCAGTGTTTATCTAACGTATGGAAGCTCACTTTGCATTTCAGAAAGCTGGATATCTCTCAAATCTTGATGAGTTTTGACCAGACAAAAGCTGATATCTGTCAAATTATTTTCGCATTCCCACTAAGCAGAAGTAACTGGTAACTATAATTGTTAGTGGTAGTATCTGGGTTATAATTAGATAAAAGATTCACCCCGTAGGCCTACTTGCATTTCAGAGGTGAATACCAACCGTATATGTTTCTTTTTTTCTCTTACCTTGTTCTTTACCTATCATTCATGTACCGATGTTTTGCTTATTTCCCTGTAATTGTCCATCTGTATATTGTTGTAGATTTGTTTAATGTGTAGATGCAATTGTCATTAGGGCTGGAAGAGCAGTGCAATAGCACTGACAACATGTTATTCAGAGGAATAAAAACACTTGAACAAAAAAAATATATAAAAGATGGCGAAAACGGCTTTAGTATGGAACAGGAAGTAGAAACTCTAGTTCCAATATCAAATGGCTACTTATATCGGCACAGAGTTGGTGAAATGGGAGAGAATGCAAAAGACAAGATGTCGGTGATAGAACGCCATCGATTTCACTTTTAAAGTCTTTTAAACTACATGTTATATTACATTTTTCAACTCAAAAGTAGTGGGGAAATATGAAGACATATATAAAGAATAAATGTTGCTTCTTAGATTGTGAATTTAGGCTCTCATTTCATTTCCCCACTTTTTCGACAGCTCTTATGTAGCGTTGGTATTCACCCCTGTATGCAAGCATGGGGTGAATCCTTTATCTAGGTTATAATTAGACTCCCCGTGACAATTATTTCTTTCTTTAGTTATTATTTATTTAGTCATGATGTTTGGAACTACACTGTCAGTGTCACTGGTAAAATTACGGCAATCTGTATTTGCCAGTTTGACTGTTCTAGTATAACCGGTTTCCTCCAATATGGCCGTATTTTGGATGTGAAACCAGTCTAATCAACTACAGAAATACCGAGAGTTGAAAAATTAACACTGTTTATATTTCTTTCCCACATTACTCTCTGTATTATTGCTTGGAGGTAGGTTATGGCATAGATGTTCTATGATTATGATTCTGTGGGTTTTATCTTTTTATTTACAATGCTTTCAAACATTGGATAGGCGCACAGTGATAAAGTTTTTTTTTGTGACAAGTTTTTTATTCTGCCCATAACGTATAAGCTCCCGTGAGGGTGCTTGTTTTCAATGCTGGACAGCTGTGATACTGGATTGGTCTGGTCCCGCACTCAGGAGTGTTTACCTGATCTTTCTCGGGCCAACCTTTTGCGGTTTTGGGTGTTAGTAGTTTCTATATTAGTTTTTTTGAATTTTCAAAGTTTTTTCCTAACCTGTATATGATAACTTAGCCTACTATGTACATCTATCCAGCTGACATACAGGCCTGCGGGAGAGGATCCCGTCCCATTGTGGTTTGTTACAGCATCCTTTCTCCCAAGCCCTGTCCTTAGATAGTACACCAGTGTGCCAGAACCCCCCTGGACTCTTCAGGACTGCGACTAGGTGGGATGGTTGTATTGTATGGTTAGCCATTTTGTATTTCAGGGTGAATCGGATGCATGACCATGGCCTGCCTGGTTCTGCTTTGGTTTGTGCCAGTACATTTACCCAGATGGACTGCGCCCTATGGTGATAGTCATTTCGATTTCCTTAGTACTTAGGAGGGCTAGTTTCTGTATTTGTAATATCTACCGTCTTTTCTGGCTTGTCTTTTGCTTTTTGTGCCAGAACACAGCAAGCAGTGACTGCGCCCACGGTCAGGTGAGATATTGTTCCTTCAGTAGGTGGTTGTGTATTACCTTGTTTTCTTTAAGAACCTTTTATAGTGGTCCAGGCTTTTGATTGCCCATTGTTGTGTGGGTTGGTTATTCCAGGCATGTGCCGCCATGGTCAGTACACTTCTCTCATAGGATCTGTAAGTTAATAGTAAGTTGAAACCCAGTGCATGTGACAGTATTGACAGTTTAAACATGATGAAGCTGATCAATTTAATTGAAGTATAGTCTATAGACCTATTTCATGTGACGTCAGGATAGGTATTTAGGTCAGTGCACGCGCAGCTTGGCTGCAGGACAACATAGGGTTACACTGCAAACTCAATGGCTATGAGCAATCTTCATAGAGAAAAAGTGAAATATCTCTTAAACCACACCACCTAGAAGCAACCCGTTTGGGACACATATAGAAAACATATTCAATGAATAGATTATATTAAATTTATATGGTTAGGGTTCTGCATTTCTATTAATTTTGAATAAAATAGACGTTTTGCACTGCGCGCACTGGCAAACTCAATGCATTGTCAATGGCCGTGAGCAATCTTCATACAGAAAAAGTGAAATATCTCTAAAACCACACCACCTATACACAAACCGCTTGGAACACATATAGAAAATATATTCAATGAATAGATTATATTAAATTTATATGGTTAGGCTTCTGCATTTCTATTAATTTTGAATAAAACTAAGGTTTAGCACTGCGCGTACCGGCAAACTCAATGCATTGTCAATGGCTGTCAGTAATCTTCATACAGAAAAGTGAAATATCTCTAAAACCACACGACCTAGAAGCAACCCGCTTGGAACATAGATAGAAAACATATTCAATGAATAGATTATATTAAATTTATAAGGTTAGGCTTCTGTATTTCTATTAATTTTGAATAAAACTAACGTTTTGCACTGCACGTACCGGCAAACTCAATGCATTGTCTATGGCCATGAGCAATCTTCATACAGAAAAAGTGAAATATCTCTAAAACCACACCACCGAGAAGCAACATGCTTGGAACACATATAGAAAACATATTCAACGAATAGATTATATTAAATTTATAAGGTTAGGGTTCTGCATTTCTATTAATTTTGAATAAAATAGACGTTTTGCACTGCACGTATCGGCAAACTCAATGCATTGTCAATGGTCGTGAGCAATCTTCATACAGAAAAAGTGAAATATCTCTAAAACTACACCACCTAGAACTTAGAAGCAACCCGTTTGGAACACATATAGAAAACATATTCAAGGAATAGATTATATTAAATTTATAAGGTTAGGGTTCTGCATTTCTATGAATTTTGAATAAAATAAACGTGTACCGGTGTCATGGTATAAAACCCCTGCCCGATCGCAGCCCCTGCCGTGAAGACAGTTGACTAAGCATTTATTTTTGTAAAATAAATTTTAAAACTTTCAGTGGATCGATTAAAAATATCTTATGCGATTGAAGAGGAAGTCTGAAGTATTTAATGTAACCTAAGAGCAATTTATGCTGAAATATTAAAAACAGAGATAATAGACTAAATAGTGAAAGTTGGGATATTCTGAGTGTCAGTGCAATCTTCATACAGAAAAAGTGAAATATCTATAAACTATACACCACCTAGAAACAAACCCCTGGAACATATATAGAAAACATAGCCAACGAACAGATTATATTAAATTTATATGGTTAGGGTTGTGCATTTCTATTAATCTTTAATAGACACTGGCAGTGTGTAGTCCACCACAACAACCCGCAGGTTGTATACCGGCAAACTCAATGGCAGTGTGCCTTCGTTCTCCAGCCAAGCTGCGCGCGCATACACATTGTTTATAAACATTGAAATAGGTCTATAGAGGGTATCACCATGACGTCATCAACCGGAAGTGCGGCCATTGTGGCGATATCAACCAGTAAACAACCTGCCGGTTGCAGTAACATAGTCCATAGAGAGGTAGATCATTCTTTCAGTTTTATTCCAAATTAATAGAAATTCAGAACCCTAATCATATAAATTTAATATAATCTTTTCGTTGAATATGTTTTCTGTATGTGTGCCAAGCGGTTTGTTTCTAGGTGGTGTAGTTTTAGAGATATTTCACTTTTTCTGTTTGAAGATTGCTCACGGCCATTGACAATGCATTGAGTTTGCCGATACCATCAGTGCAACACATCAATTTTATTCAAAATTAATAGAAATGCAGAACCATAACACTATATAATCTGGTTGTTAAACATGTTTTCTGTATGTGTTCCAAGTGGTTTGTTTCTAGGTGGTGTGGTTTTAGAGATATTTCACTTTTTCTGTATGAAGATTGCTCATGGTCATTGACAATGCATTGAGTTTGGCGATACGCGCAGTGCAACACATCAATTTTATTCAAAATTAAAAGAAATGCAGAACCCTAACCATATAAATTTAATATAATATTTTCGTTGAATTTGTTTTCTGTATGTGTGCCAAGCGGTTTGTTTTTACTTACTTACTTATGCCTACCGCCCAACTTTGGGCATAGGCCACGAACAAGGGCTCTCCAGTTATCCCGGTCCTGGGCCATCTTCTCCAGCTGTCTCCATGTATGGCCAGACCTCTTCACATCTGCCTCCAGGTCACGGCGCCAACTGTTTCTTGGCCTGCCTCTCTTCCTTTTCCCCTGTGGATTCCAGGAGAGGGCATGTCTTGCGGTGTTGGATGCAGGCTTGCGAAGGGTATGGCCAACCCATCTCCAGCGTCTCCGAAGGATCTCCTCCTCAACAGGCTGCTGTCCTGTTCGCTGCCATAGCTCCAGGTTACTGATGGTGTTTGGCCAGCGTACTCTTAGGATTCGTCTGAGACAGGTGTTGATAAAGGACTGGATTTTCTTCATGGTGGTGACCGTTGTTCTCCAAGTCTCTGCACCATACAGAAGAACAGGCTTTACCATGGAGCAAAATATCCTGATCTTGGTGTTCCTAGGCAGCTCCGAGGATCCCCAGACATTCTTCAGCTGATGGAAAGCTGCCCTTGCCTTTCCAATCCGAACCCTCACATCAGCATCTGTCCCTCCCAGCCTGTTGACCACACTTCCAAGATAGGTGAAGCTTTCCACTTCCTCTAGTGCTTCTCCCTCTAGTCTGATGGGGGCTGTGTTGTTATTGTTAATTTTGAGGATTTTGCTCTTCCCTTTGTTTTTAGGTGGTGTCATTTTAGAGATATTTCACTTTTTCTGTATGAAGATTGCTCCCAGCCATTGACAATGCATTGAGTTTGTTATTGTGGTTACTACCGCCACAATGGCCGCACTTCCGTTTAGCGTGATGTCAGTGCATACCCTCTATTGGTTTCTATGCAAAGCGACACCCCTCTGCTTTGTTTTGCCCACCAGGGTCATTCTGAGGTCAAATCACATGACAGTGACATCACTGGTCAACGCGTCCATAGCGGTGCGGTTGCTAAATGTGGTCGCTAAAGTAAAGAGTACAATGTGAATATAACACACTGCACTGTATGAAAATAGAATCTAGAATTCAATCTATTTTTATTTAGGTTATTCTCAACTGTCGCAGTTGAAGGGCAGGAGGCATCGCAGGGTGGGTAGGTAGCCCATGGCGCATCTGACACCCCGGTGTGGCGGTTTCAGCGCCCGGTCAGTTTCAGTGCCCTGCCGTGGCTTTTGCGCATGCGCGGATTTTAAGAGATGGTCAAAACACCCGTGGCCTCGCCGGCTACAAGCTCAGCTGGTGCCTGGCAGTGTTAGGGACCGATTAGGCCGAAATCTATTGAATGCGATCATATTTAACAGAATTACATACTCAAATAATGAAATTTAATTAAATTAACCTTAAATTCCAAGCGATATTAACGTAGCAGCTAGATCGGCGTCGAATCGCCGAGTGTAAACAAAACAAATAGCAGTGCTCGCCGCAACATGCGAAAATCCGTGCATGCGCAGAAGCCACGGCAGGGCGCTGAAACTGACCGGGCGCTGAAACCGCCACACCGGCCCGGGCCGGATTTAGGGATATTTTATTCAGTAGGCCGAATGTCACATTGTGTCACAAATTGCGACTTAAATTATGCAGGTCACTGTGTATTAGAATAACGCATCGTGTAACATCGCAAACCATATTACAATTTAGTTTAAATAAAACACAAGGATGTTTAAATAGTGTATTCTGACCTATATTTTTTGTAATACACAATATTCACATGCATGCGCTGTGGCAACGGTCCCACAACCGTAGTGATCATTTTCACCGTCAGATGTCGCATACATTGTGAATATTGTGTATTAATAGTGACTGACTAGTTTGGTACCCTCATCAAATTTTTAAAAGGGTCCAAACATGAAAATTTTATTTTTCTTGGAAGCTCCAATGACCTAAAAGCAATATACTTTTGGAATTTTCAAAATATCCCAAAATTTGACTGACATACGTGCATTTGAAAGTTAGTGATTAACATAGCTTTTGTATGCGCTGTGGCAACGGTCCCACAGCTGTAGTGTTCGTCTTCGCCATCAGATGTCGCATGCGTTGTGAATATTGTGTATTGCTACACAAAATGAACAATTGTTAACAAAATTGATTAGCAAAATGTTTTTTTAGATTCTGAAGTTTGAAATGACAGAACCAACTTTATCACACTACTTTACTTTGTATATATGGGAGCCAGGCATGGTGACTGGTCTCCCAGTGGGGCAGTACTATAAAGTCGCCATGTGTGCGCAGTCACAAGTCGGTATCAATCCTGATATAACCTTAGATGTTGCCAAGACGTAAAACACAAACAAACAAACTTTGTATATGGCCATCAGAATTGTTCTATTTTCTTCCTGCAGATGGCACTGCGATGTGCCAGTTTCCGGACACTAATGGCCTGCGTCCATCAGACCCGAGCACAACAACACATGTTCCTCACTACACAGCAGCGAATGTTGTACTTACCCAATCAGCCGCTTCGGAATGTGGCGCTGCTGAAATGCATGTGCAGATTTCGTCAGCGTGCGATGACGTCATGCCGTCAGTACAGCAGCAGCGGAAGTGATGAGATCAGCCTCAGCACACCACTGGTAAAGCGCTATGTAGAGGCAATGGTTCAAAGGTGTGTAGATGCATGTTTGTCCCCAATATTGTTTCCGATGACTATATAATATTGATTGATTGATTGATTGGTGGTTTCTTTACGCCGTGTCGGCAGCATAGGCCATATTGACGGCGCTATGCAAGGGGTTACAAATGGGAAGCTTATTAGTAATAGATTTTTCTTAAATCTGCATAGAACATCAAATTTTCAAAAATAAAACAACCATCTAGATGTGATTCTACATATCTAACTTAGATACTGATGCGTTTACTAAGCATTGGATTGATTGATTGATTGATTGGTGGTTGCTTTACGCCGTGACGGCAGCATAGGCCATATTCACGGCGGACTAAACATTGGATGTCACATATCAGGAATACTGAGTCAATTTAATAGAACCTGTTCCTGCAGAAGCCTATGGTGTCAGTGTTTTGGCATGCAAATTAATGCTTAAACTTCAAATATCTCAAAAGTTAGCCATTTACAATAAAATTTACTTCAGATTATAGTTGCATAGTCCGATGAAATATCAAATTTTCAAAACCAAACCAATTATCTAGATTTGATTTTACATATCTAACTTAGATACTAATGCACTTATTAAGCATTTGTTTCTGCATAGAAGGCAATACTGGGTCAATTTAACAGAACCTGTTACTGCAGAAGTCCATGGTGTCAGAGTTTTGGCAAGCTTGCCAAAACTAATTTTCCATGTTTGCACTCAAAATATCTCAAAAGTTTACCATTTAAAATAAAAGTAACTTAAAGTAGATACTAATGTAAAGTAGATACTAATGATCAATCTAATATATTTATCTCAGAAAAAATACCGAAATTTAAAACCATTGGACTATGCAACTTTAAAGTAAAGTAGATTATACCGATCAATTTAATATATTTATCTCAGAAAAATGACAGAAACTCAAAACCATTGGACTATGCAACTTTAATTCAATATTGTTTTAAATACAGAAATTCAAACTATGGGATCATGCAACTTTAACAGTAATGGTGTGTGGTTGATGGTACCCCAGTCACACTACACCTGTGTTCGCTTGCAATCATTTTGCGAGCGTCTTGCAACCACCTTACGACCGGTCGCCGACCATTTCGGATGGTTTTGGTCACAATGAGGTTGCAGCTGCTGCACCGACAACCTCCTTGCAACCAGTGCAGTCAGCGACCTCTCGGTGACCGCCGCGCCAGGAGTATGAGAATTATGGTCGCCGACCAACCCCTAAACATCGGCGACCGGCTGACGACACCCCCAAATGTATGAAGCCGGGTTAGCGGTCCTAACCCGAGCGTCGCGCGGGTTTCCCGGGTTAGTAGCCAAAAGTGAAAATGTATATGCCCGGGTTAAGCAAACGCCTCGAGAGTTAACGTCGCCTACACTAACCCCAACATATAGCAGGTTTAACATCAGTGTCAGGGACCGATTACGCCCAAATCTATTCAATGCGACCATATTTAACTGAATTACATACGCAATAAGTGAAATTTCATGAAATTAACCCTAAATTCGAAGCGATATTAACGCTGCCGCCACATTGGCGGCGTTATTCATATTGTCGAATCGACGAATGTAAACAGCCGCCACAGCGATGTCGATATCCATACTGTTGAACGTCAACTAAACATCGCCGCCACCGCGCCGTCGATATCCATACTGGCAGAATGCCGGTGGCAATATTTTAGGCCCAAATCTATTCAATGCTATCATATTTAACAGAATTACATACGCAATAAGTGAAATTTCATGAAATTAACCCTAAATTGGAAGCGATATTAACGCTGCCGCCGCATTGGCTGCGTTATTCATATTGTCGAATCGACGAATGTAAACAGACACAGAGGGATTTCCCAAATCTATAAATAATGCATCGGTTAGCTAACCAAGCTGCGCTTTGGCCACATACATTTCCCGTGACACATATACCAACACCGACGTTAGCTAACCCGCCCGCCGCCCTTAACACCTGAGCCGATAAAAAGTTGTTCATACATTTGGCCCCAGCAACCGAGGTCTTTGCATCAATGTCGCATGGTGGTCACAAGGAGGTCGCCGGGTTTTGATCGTGAGGTGGCCGGAAGTGAATGCTGGCCGTACTGTGACTGGGGCTTGACATGGCAGGTACCAGGCTGCAGAGCAGAGGTTGATGGAGTCTGTAGCAGGAGAAGAACGCGCAGAGGCCGGTCGAACACTGAATGAGGCGCGTAACATCACAAAGCTTTACCAAGAGTACCAGGCACAGTCTGCTGAGAAGGATGAACTTACCGCTATAATAGCAGGTCAGCAAATCTTAGTTATACACACATTTTTAACAGTAGGCAAAGTGATGTAAACCTGTTCATTATATGACCTTTGTTGTTGCTTTATGTCCTAGCAACATCTAAAGTAATATCAAGACGGTCGGAATAGAGTGGTTTTTGTGTCTGTTGATGAAGTCATCAATTTATTTGGGTTATCAATTTTAAAATTAATCATACTAGTTTTTTTATTTACATAGATAATGCAAGTATCTAATGTGAATCGATAGAAAATGGTTTTATATAATATCAGGGGTCTCGCTACATAGCATAAGGGATGGCGGGCTCGCTATCTGTTGCAGCGTAAGTTGATTTATTTCAGTAAGCCTGTCATCTGTTGGCAGCGTAAATTGCACAACTTACACATGCTGCCTGTTATAAGTGGAACCAGCTGTACTGAGTCTCGCAATCCCCTTCCTACCAGTTCTATCAATTCCTACCATCCCTTTCCTGAATACTGGGGAACCACTGAATGTGTATATATATATATAATTTTACCTCGGTACTATGCCTCAGGCTAGTCTTAGCCTAGGGAGAAGGAAGCACATCCGGGTCCAGCAATTCGCATAATCAGCTCACGAAGGGAGGACGTTCGTTGAGTTGCTCCAACAGTTTTTAACCTACTACGACATTATAACTAAGTATTTATGGAGAATTGACACAGTTTTGTTATGATACATTACTGCACATTTTGAAGCTATTTTTAGCTTTGGAGGTGTAGTTTTGCTACTTTTATGGGTGTTTTAGGATTCGTAGAACATCGCTAGAACAAAGCGCCATTTTCCTTTGTTCTACAAGCCGCCCGTTGCCGAATGGAGAGCGATGTTGGCTGGAGCCACTTCATGTTGGGATTGTTCCGTGGTGTCTTTTATGGATTCGAGTTGGAAATTATCCTGGGTTTCTTTTATAGACTCCCCATTTTTTAGGCGTACCTCCGAGTTTCGTAGCATTTTCTCCAACTTGTTGGCGCAGTAGCCGCAGGGGGGAGAAGTGTACGAAACAGAGAGTGTGGGAGGCTACTGATACACTGGTCCCTACCCCTCGTTTGGTTTTGGTTTCGATACCATTAACCTATGACATTACACTTTAGCTTTTAAACGCCTGTGTAGAAACGGTGTAAATGCGTTTTCTAACACCACTAAATGTGCATTTGTTTGTTTACCATTTGTGACATTTAGTCAATGTTCCTCGGTTTATAGTAACTTTCTTTCGATTGTTACAGACTTCCGATGGCTACGAAGCACAGTAAGATGGTGGCACCAGCTGCCGCAGAGGGCCTCCCGGCTGATGACTCCGACTCGTCGCAGATGTTGACGGTTCCTCCGTTCCCTCAGGCCGGTGCACACATCATGTCCGACCCGGACGGCGGAAGTGACCCAGAGGTACTAACCATTGTACCTCCGGACTGGGAGGCGCACATGGACAGCTTGTTGGAGCTTAAATTACAACGTTTGAATCCAACCAACACTCAGTCAAAGAAAAGGCCAGCTCCCATCGAGGAGGATTCTGATTGGGAAGATGTTTCAGGGGATGACGATTTATCTCCTGATGGGGACTCATCGCCACACCCGACTCCTCGGGTCAACAAAAAGAAAAAGGCCAAGAAGGCAGTGAGCTTGTCAGGAGACGAGTTCACTAAAGCACGGAAGAAGGTGGTCAAGAAAAAGACCAAGAAGAGGAAGAAGAAGGATTCTTCTTCGGATTCGTCGTCTGATTCGTCTTCCACAGACTCTGATTCAGAAACTGAATGGGCAGGTCTGTTTGCCAAGATCGGTGGAAAAGTGCGCAAGAAGTGTGCAACAGAAAAGGCCAAGAAAGTCCTTACAACAACTATGATGCGGGAGATTAAACGGACATTTTAATACCTTTAAGTCCGCTGAGGTCATCACGAAGCTGGGAGAACAGCTCACAGGGATTAAGGGCATCCCCGACTCGGTCGCGAAAGAGATGGACAGAGATGTTCATCTGAATGACGAAAGGAGAAAGTTTGAGACTGTACTCCATACAATTCACAAAGTGGTGCTTGGGACCTTGACAGCGATTGCGCCAGTGGCCAATCGCATGCAAACAGAGAATAAATTCTCTTCGTTGGCCATGACCATGGATAAGGGTCTGGCATTGCTGACAGCAGCAAGCAATTTCATCACATACAGGCGCTTTGAGAATGTTTTCAAAGCTGTCTGTACGGACACTGGTAAGGAAGTAGCCAGGTCCAAGAAGATTGTTGACAATGATGGAAAGGAGTATACTCTTTTCCTTCCTCCTAAGCCAATCAAAGGAAAGCCGCTCGACAAAACCAAAATGTTTGGTGGTCAGGTCCAGTATCTCTTTAAAGAGGTAGAAACTGGGGTTAAGTGTGGGAAGTACATGGATTCCAAAAAGAAACCCATGGAGGCCAAAACCCGTTACAGGAAAACCCGCACGGATTTTTGCAACCGGTGGCCCGCCAGAGGAGGAAGGTCAGGACCGTGGCTTCCAGCCCAGAGGTCGGGGCCAACGCCAGTCATTCGGCTGGAACAACGAAAACTGACCGTTCAAGAGGGAGTACACTCCCAGCAAGCCGTTCCCCCGACCAGGGAACAAGTAGAGGTTGCTACGCAAACCTTAACGGCCGCCATAACACCTGTAAGCAATTTTTAAGCTGGGAATGTTAAAAATTGTATTCAAGAATGGAACTTAATTACTGATAACTTGACAGTGTTAAGTATTGTCGATGGGATTTGCATTCCATTTACTTCTTTGTCGGTACAGGAAACAATTCCTTTTCCATATCGGTTTGATGAGCATGGGAGAGAGGCACTAGATAAACAGGTGGGGCTTTTTTATCAGAAAGCCATAATTCAAAAGGTGAACCATGAGACTGGAGAATTTATTTCAAATATATTTTCTCGACCTAAGCCCAATGGAGAGGTTCGAATGATTTTGGACTTAACAAGACTCAACAAATTGGTTGAATATAAACATTTTAAGATGTTTTCACTAGAAACGGCAAGAGATTTGATTACAAAGGGTGCTTGGCTGGCGAGCGTAGATCTGAGAGATGCATATTACACAATTCCAATTTACGAAGCAGATCGAAAGTTTTAAAGATGTATTTGGAATGAACAACTATATGAATTCACTTGTTTGCCCAATGGTTTAGCTTGTGCCCCTCGCTTATTTACTAAGGTGCTAAAACCAATTTTCTCATTGATGGCGCATAAAGGACATATTATTTTCCCATATACTGACGATTCATTTATTGTAGCGCAGTCAAAGACAGCGTGTCAAAATGCAGCAAATGATTCATGTGCAACATTTACCAGATTAGGATTCTACATTCATGACCAGAAGTCAGTCTTTAATCCAACTAAAGAATTAAAATGCCTAGGATTTCTGTTAAACACAGAACAAATGACTGTGGTCCTAACAAAACAGAAAATAGACAGGTTTAAAGATACTGCACTAAACTTGTTAAGATTAATGAGGCCAAAGATTAGGCAGGCCGCCATGCTAATAGGCATTATGATAGCTATGCCCCAGCCATTTTATATGGCAAAGCTCACATTAAGTCGCTAGAAATAGATAAGAACTTAGCATTAGCCCAAACTAGAGGGAATTTTGAAATAAAAATGTCTATTTCTCCAGAAAGCCTAGTAGATATTGAATGGTGGCTTCAACATGTTAATTCCTCTCCGAATCCTATACGTATGGGAGAACCTAATACGGTAGTTACAACAGATGCTTCTCTAGAAGGATGGGGTGCCCACCGTGACAATATCGCAACGGGGGGTCGATGGCTAGAGGAAGAAATTTGAGATCATATTAATGTGCTAGAGCTTAGAGCAGTTTATTTAGGTTTATGCAGTTTAATCCGCATACCAAAATTTCATGTCAGAATTCTGACAGACAATACGACTGCAATGGCATATATTCGGAACATGGGTGGGACAAAGTCCAAACCGTGTAATAGAATAGCAAAATTAATTTGGAATTGGGCTCAACAGAATAAAATTTGGCTTACTGTAGCTCATATACCAGGTAGTCAGATTACGTTGGCAGACAGGAAAAGTAGACATTTCCATGATCATTTGGAGTGGTCATTGAATGACAATATTTTTTAACAAATTTGTCAGACATGGGGAACGCCACAAGTTGATTTGTTTGCATCAAGAAAGAATAACAAATTACATAAATATGTTTCATGGCATCCAGAGCATAATGCTTGGCAAGTGGATGCCTTCTCTTTAATTTGGGAAAATAATTGTTATTACATTTTCCCACCATTCAGCATTATCAGCAGAGTGGCCAGGAAGATCAGAATGGAGCGAACACATGCAATTCTGAGCGTGCCCAATTGGGACACACAGCCCTGGCGGGCAGCAGGAGCCTTAGGAGTGAAAGACTATCAGATTCCCAAGAGCACAGGGGAATTTACAACATCAAGGCCCGCTCACAGTTCACGGAGACGTGTCAACAACACCTCTCCTGGCATTCCTTTTCTGAAAAACTATTTACAACAGTTTGGATTAGATAAGGTGACTCAAGATAGATTAATTTCACATGCTTGGAGAAAAGGAACGATTAAATTATATTCAGGTTATTTGAAGAAATGAGGGCTACATTGTTTAATTATGAAAGTGAAACCCTTAAAGCCTACTATTGCACATGTAGTTAGATTTTTACGGATGTTAGAGGATGAGGGATTAGGTTTTGGAGCGATTCACGCTGCAAGATGTGCTTTGTCGATTATACTCCCAAGAATAAATGGAGAGACAGTTGGTAAACACCAAGTTATTCACTGGTTTATGAAATCAGTGTATGAGAGGAATCCGCCGAAACCAAAATATAATAGATTTTGGGATGTATCAGTAATTTTTAAATTACTAAAATCATGGCCTAGTAATTATCATCTAGATATAAAACAGCTAGGTTTTATGGTAGCAGTTCTTTTGCTGTTAGTCACTGGACACAGGGGACAAACCATTGTAGCGTTGTCCCTAGATGGATTGGTCATAATGCTTGCATTGCGTTTGCCTCGCAAACCGTTGCCTCCCGACTGTAGGGGACACGCGTGTCGGCCTGGGAGGAGCGAGGCTGGGCCCGTGGGCGGGCCAGCTCGGCGCTCCGGGGGGCGGAGGCGGCAGATCCAAAGGGCATGGTCAGGGCTTCCATCCTCACCATATTGATGGCTATAGGGTCATGCCATCCATGGGGGAGCCTACCGTCTGCTATCCATGTGAATATGGTCTCCGAGTACCGGTGGACGGTAGGCCAGGGATATACAATGTTGTCGCGGAGCACAGTTAGGGTGTGATGAGTGAGTCTGGGGACAGAGTGGGCGGGGAAGGCTGGGTGGGTCTCCAGCATGTGAAGGGTGAGGCTATACTCGTCCTTGGTGGCATCTCCCTTCTTGACCGCCTTCCTCTCCGCCCCCCTGTCGATGAGGTCACAGGGGAATATGTATTCAGGTGAAATACCTTTCCGCCTTCCGGCATGCTGCGTCTCGGCCGAGTCCAGGATTTCCCTGACGGCGTCGGCCGCAGAGGTGGCTGTGTGCAGGATGGGTTCCCGGAGTTGAAGCAGAGGCGCGGCGATCCCTACGGGGGATGGCGGAGGCTGCAAGGAGGGGCAGTGACTCGCGAACCGCTCGTATTTTGGATGGATCTCCCCCGAGAGCGGCGGCTGAGGTGGTGGGGGTCCCCTCCCACGGCATAGGTGTGGGCCGGAGGCAGAGGGGCGGCCGAGGTGTAGGCGTGATGAGGCGTCGCGGGGGCGGGGGGGGGCCTCGGTCGCGGGGGCGGAGAGATTCATGGCGTCGATCATGGAGGTGAGGCACTCGACCGCCCTCACGGCCTCGTGCATCGTCGTCTCGACCGATCGGGCCCACTCGGCCATGGGGCGGGAGCGGGATCCCGTGGGCGAGGAGGCTGCGGATGAGGCAGGGGCAGGGTTATAAGGGGGGGAAGCGCGAGAATGACGTAATGGCATAACCGCCAGAGGCAGGGGGTGGGGGGTAAAAATGAGTTCACGTAAAAGTCTCCCTAGGCTAAGACTAGCCTGAGGCGTAGTACCGAGGTAAAATAGTATAGTTATACGAATCTTACCTGGGTATAGATGATGGATAACTGTTGTTTTCCCGAGGTTCAAGCCTCGGATAGTCATGGCCTAGGGCCCGCCCACCCAACCCTGCCACGACTATCATGTTTGCTTGTGCCAAGATGAAAACATTGAAGTATCCACTTGAGTTTAAGATCATTTTTATCCTGAATAAGTAGGTAAAGATTGCTGGACCCGGATGTGCTTCCTTCTCCCTAGCCCACGACTATCCGAGGCTTGTACCTCGGGAAAACAACAGTTATCATTCATATATACCCAGGTAAGATTCGTATAACTATACTATATATGTTTGGGTTGTTTTTTTTCAGGTGGAGAGGATGCTGAGATGGTTCAGATGGCTAAACTGGAATTGGAGACAATGAAGAATGAGTTGGACGAAAAGGAAGCTCAGGTGTGACATCATCGTAGCATAGTTTTTCAAGTAATACTTCAGAAAATGACGTGTTTTTTAAACCCTTAAATGTTTAATTAAATATGTAATGATAATCTTTTTTCAAATCCGTTTTGCGACGATTTTAGGGTTTTCAAGATATATTTCTTTTTATATATTTCTAATGAGGTTTTTAAGCGGTATTTCTCTACTTTGTGAAGTATAGGGAAAGTCCAAATTTTGAATCAATTCAAATACACCTTTCTCAAAAATAATACTCAAATTCCGCAAGATGCTTTGGACGTGCGCAGATAAAAACTTTCTTGGAACAATTTCGCACAAACGAAAGTTGTGCAGTTAAAACCTTAGGTGGAATGCTCAAGATGGACAAAAAGAATAAGGGAAACCCCAAGATAGAATTGAGTTGTTCTTTTTGGGTGGGTAGGGGGTTACTGAAATAAAAGAGAACCTGTTAGTTCAAGAATGAATGGAAGCCGAAATTTACTTCTTGTTTTTTTGCTGTCGAAAACATGTTACTTCAAGGATTTAAAAGATAGATAGAACCCCCAAAATAGGCTTGATTGGTTGCTTTTTCTGTGGGGGGGGGGGGGGGGTGTCAGGGTGGGATTGTTGTAATAACAAGGATCTGTTATTTAACCAGACTGCCCGTTTCCCATATGGCAGGATATGGTATTTGAACTGAGTTTGAACCCTAATCGAATCAATCGAATTACTTCAAAATTGAGCCCTGAAGGATTCCACATACCACATTTGCTAAGTCTGAGTCCTCGTCATCTAAATTTACATATTGTTGTCTATTTTGTAGATAACTAGTAAGCCAGTTATTGACAATGCCTCTGATACCATAGTGATTTAACTTTGTTATTAACAAATTATGGTCAATTGTGTCGAATGCTTTTTTTAAGGTCAATAAATACACCAATAGTACATTTTTTGTTGTCCAGAGCTGAGGTAATTTCTTCTGTCAGTTCTAATAATGCCAATGATGTAGACATTTTAGATCTGAAACCATATTGACTGTTACCTGTCCTGGTATGACATTAGATGTTGCTAGGATGTAAAACAACAAACAAACACTCCTCCGCATTATATAGTCTCCGTAAACCTGTGCACCTCCAGGTGCTGGCGCTGCTTGTACAGCCTCAACCCGCTGACGACCATGACGTGGTGCTCGAAGTGCAGGCTGGGGTCGGAGGCCAGGAAGCCATGCTCTTTGCCGAAGAGCTCTTCGACATGTACAGAGTCTTCGCAGAGCGCTTTGGATGGACCTTCAATGTGATGCATCAGGACACCAGTGATCTCGGTATATATAGTGAAGCCTCATTATAACGTGATCATTGCAGTCCATAAAATGTCATCGCGAAAACAGTGGGGTCGCACTAAATTGAGGTTTGGTTTATTGAATTACCTTTAAATTAAGGAATTCTGGGTTCAATGAATCATCGCGTTATATCAGAATTTACATTAAATCGGGGCATGTTATAACGGGGTTTCACTCTATTTAATTAACCTCTCTTCCTTTGGTGCATTGGTGCCCTACTTATTTCTCCTCCCTTCCTTTTTTTTTTAGGTTTGCGCCAACAATTATTTTATTGTGAATATCATGTGAGATCTTTTCATCAATATAAAGCATGAATAACATTTTAAGAGTTCCTACTGCGGCAGTCTGCTGACGGGAAATAATTGGCGTACGCTTGCCCGATCAGAGCTCGATTTTCACTGTGGAAGCCCGAGCACTTCTTTTCGCATTTGAGTGTATCGAGGTATCCAACCACACTAACTGTTATATATAGTGATTCGTTCTCCTGCCTCCTGGCTGTTGCTGGACTGAAAATTCTGTTCTAGTAACGGTCATTTATAAAATGAACCAACTGGCAACAGATGGGTATGACATCCACCTGTGCTTGGTGCCTGGACATGCCGGCATACAAGGAAACGAACGAGCTGATTGGGCTGCGAGAAGGCCCTGAACTTTGATCTTGAACCTTGTCTGATCCCTCACTCTGATCTGAAACCACTAATAGCCACCCACATAAAATCCAAATGGCAACATGAGTGGGATGAAAACATTAATAAACTTCAAGAAATTGAACCATCTGACTCTCAAACACATTTTACTAAATTGTGTTGATTTTTTGGCCCTGCGGCAACAATTTTACACTGTAGACAGTATGCATGACCTATTTACTAAAGTAAAACAAGAAAACATTTTAGCCTTTTTAAGGGTAGCTGATCTGTACTACCTCATATAGTTTACGAAATAAATTCTATCAATTATTGATAAAACTTTTCATTTTTTTACATGAATTTGTTTCCCTTGGCCACAAATATATAATTGTGAGCTTTTTAATTTAATGAGTGTCTATTGGCACATAATTGATTGTCTGCTTTTACATGTAAAAGCGATGGTTTGAACAAAAAACAAACATTTCTCACCGTGAATATGGCCTATGCTGCCGACACGGTGTAAAGCAACCACCAATCAATCAATCAATAAGAGTTCCTGAGAGCAGCTGGACTGTTTAACCTCTTGTAGCTTTTAAAAATATATCTTAACACTAGGTTAAAGACACAAATTTTACTATTTAAAAAATCAAGTTCCTGTATTACCGTTGTAGTGGTCTGTCATGAGCCTCACTAGCACACATTGACAGTCTCGACTATGCTGATCCTTGTCAGTAAGTATCGACAGGTGGTAGCAGGCTAGCAGGAACAGTCCCAATGGTAGACTGTTCTACCTGTGGCTAGCATCTGCCCCCTGCTGGAAGTTACGTGTGATCCAGCTGAACAATGACAGGTCACTTCTACTGTGACATTGGCAGAAGAAACTGGAGTACAAACCCAGGGTTTGAAGCAACCTGGACATTACTTGATTATTTCTCATCCAATCACTGACCATCTCCCTCCCCTTGTTAAGTCGTAGCAGCTGAATGCCACCCCACCCCCTCCTCCCCAACTCCCCACCCACCTCCATCGACCCTTCACCCATGAATTTCTAATGAATCTTGCCACCCCCTCCCCCTCTTAGGTGGCATGCGTCAGGGGATTGCGAATGTCAGCGGTACAGATGTCTACCGGTGGCTCAAATTCGAAGGAGGGGTACATCGAGTTCAGCGGGTTCCGCGTACGGAGAAGACTGGCCGCATGCATACCAGCACCATAACCGTGTCTGTCATGCCTCAGCCAACAGACGTTAGTAATCAGAGCCTTCGGGTGCTCTACAAAACTACACCTTACATAATCTAATTGGGCGTCTAATGTGTTGAGCACTCGCCTCCCATGTGGAAAGTCATGGGTTCAATCCCCAATTGATGCATGAATTCAGTCCCTTGCTGAATCAACACAACACCTTACAAAGTTGATATTTATCGCTTCCTACAGGGTCCGTAAGGGGCCTGGAAAGTCTTGAAATGTCTTGAACTTCATTTTCCCAATTTTAAGGCCTTGAAAAGCCTTGAATTTAACCTATTTTGGGTAATTAGTTTTGAAAAGCCTTGAATCCCATTAAAGTGTCCCCACTGATCTAAATTAGTCTGAAATCGCCATATGCCATTGTTTTTTTCCTGAAATCCAAATGAAAATAGTCTTGAATTCCTATCAAAAACAGCCTTGAAATAGCCTTGAATTCCATATCTTCACATGTGTACGGACTCTGTACCTAACCTGGTGATCAGCATTATTAGGATACGGCAAGGAGCAGTGGAATGATGAAGACAAATTTTCTGCAATTGAAATTTCTACCACTTAAATCAATGTGTGTGTGGAAAGGGGATTTGGAAACTACCGGGCTTTATGTAATACATAGGTTTTTGACAAGTTTACACTTATATTAGTCGGCTTTATCCCAGCATATAGACTATATTCATGTGCATAAACAAAAAAAAACCTCAAAGACAGTAATTGAAAAAATTACAACAACTTGAACAATAAAAAGAACCTGTTTGAACTAATGCTGGTCACAGCACCATTTTACATAGCATCTCATAGTATTAACCCTGGTGCTAAAACATGGTACTAAGATGCAAGTTTGCCATAGCTTTCCCACTTTGTGGCGCCACAATAGTTTAAGGAATCATCCTGGCATTGGGCATTACTAGGATAGGACACAGAACAATGGAATGCGGAAGACCAATTGTCCGCGATTGAAGCTTCCCCTTCATAATCAACGAATGAACCCAACAAAATATTGACTCTATTTAAAGTGTTTTTTTGGCTAACTGTGTGCTCTCTTGACTATGTCATCTTAACCTTGTAATTCATCCTACTGACACAGATTGACATCATAGTGGAAAAAAAGGACTTGCGTATTGATGTCTTTCGGGCCAGCGGTGCAGGTGGCCAGCATGTCAACAAGACCGAAAGTGCAGTGCGCCTCACTCACATTCCCTCTGGTAGGTTAAGTAATACCCCAGTCACACTACTGGCTGCAACTGCTTGTGACCACTTTGTGACCACAAAAGCGGGCTGGTCGACAAGTGGTCCTCAGTGGTCGCCGACTTCCTTGAGACCATTATGGTTTCAATTAGGTTGCAGCTACTACACTACAAACCTTGTGACCATAATGGTCGCCCAGATGGCGGCAACATTTTCATAGGTTGCTTTGGTCGCCAGGAGGTTTTTAGTGCAGTAGATTCTTTTGTCCAAAGTGGTCGCAAAATGGTTGCAAGCCATAGGGTGACTGGGGTTTAAGCGAATGAATTTACAGAGACGTTAAGTATAATTGTAATCATGCAATGGCTTAGCCAGCTCATTAGGACTACTCAGGTGTAATATTACCATGCTCTCTTCCATCTTATAGCATTGTTTGTCTTGTGTTTTCTAATGAAATGGATCTCTCATTGTTGTGGGAGCGGGACGTAGCTAAGACGGTAGCGTGTCCAGCTGTGTAGGTGTGGGTCCGATTGATCCTGGTCAGTGGACCCATTTGCTGTTTGGGCTATTTTTCATTCCAACCAGTGGTCCACAACTGGTTTATCAAAGGCTGTGGTATGTGCTGCCCTGTCTGTGTGAAAGTGCATATAAAAGACCCCTTGCTGCTTATCGGAAAGAGTAGCCTATGTGGCGGCAGCAGGTTTCCTCTAAAGAAATGTGTCAGAATGACCAAATGTTTGACGTCCAATAGCCGATGATAAAAAATAAATGTGCTCTGGAGGCGTCGTTAAATAAACAAACTTTTTTCTCTCATTGTTGTTTACATCACAACTGATACATTTATTTTTAAGGACAAGCAAATGTGCTCAGGATAATGTTACTGAGTAGGGTATTGTGTCAGTGTTATAGACATAACCAAATGAATTCGCAATCTAATATGCTAAATGTATTCAAATATTTATCTATCGTAACCTGCTACCTTCGGAGTCAAGAATTTATTAAATCATATATATAGGCGATCACCCTGGCGGCACCTAGTGAGTTAACTGACAGCAAGGACTTGCGTGGGTGATCGCCTATATATAACATGGTACCTTATAAGTTTGTGCATTCGCTCCTGGTTCATCAACTCTATGCTAATATAGATTGGCTGTGATTCGAACTCCCAACCTTCCGCGCAGCAAGCGTGTGATCTACCAATCAGACCACCGCGTCCGGTAGGAGACCCATATACACTAACCACTGAACACTGCCCACTCACCAACCTCTAAGGTTGTTTGAATAGCTTTGTCCACAACCTTTACATTCTTGCTGTTAATCAGTCCGGTGCACACACATTACAGTGCCAGAAATCCAAGATGGCCGTCCTACCGAACCTATAGACCTATTTCAATGTTTGTAAACATTGTGTAGGCGTGCACAGCTCGGCTGCAGAACGAATGCACACTGCCACTGAGTTTGCCAGTACGCGCAGTGCAAAACGTTTATTTTATTCAAAATTAATAGAAATCCAGAACCCTAACCATATAAATTTAATATAATCTATTCGTTGAATATGTTTTCTATATGTGTTCCAAGGAGTTTGTTTCTAGGTGGTCTGGTTTTAGAGATATTTCACTTTTTCTGTAAGAAGATTGCTTACGGCCATTGACAATGCACTGAGTTTGCGAAGGGTAAACACCGCATTGATTTGTGCTGCAGCAATGCTATGTCTATGCAGAGGATTTATTTTTGCAAAATAAATTTTAAAGCTTTCATTGAGTCGATTAAAAATATCTTAATGCGCGATTGAAGAGGAAGATCTGAAGTATTTAATTTAACTTAAGGGCAATTTTCTCTGAAAGTATTAAAAACAGAGATAATAGTGAAAGTTGGGATATTCTGAGCTCATAGCCATTGAGTTTGCAGTGTGACCGGATGTTGTCCTGCAGGCAAGCAGCGCGCGCACTGACCTAAATACACGTGCTGACGTCATATGAAATTGGTCAATTTACCAAGCACGGTCCGAAAAGTAGACGATAGGAATGAGTAGTGTCAGCTTTTGCCGCAATGTGGCCCCACTGTGTCGCTGCTGTCAGTTAACTCACTAGGTGGCGCCAGGGTGATCGCCTATTTATAACATGGCACACAAAACCATAGAACTGGATCCACAGCCCTCCTCCCTCCACCCTCTTTGCTCATATTCCCTACTCTCTCACTCTCACCCTTTCTCTCTCTCCCTCTCTTCGCCTCTCCCCCTCTCCCCTCTTTCCGTCTCACCCTCTCTCCCTCACTCCCCCTCTCCCTCTCTCCTTCTCTCCCCTTCTCTCCCCTCCCCCATCTGTCCAACTGCCCCAGATTTGGTGCGTGTAGAGATAGGGGTGAAGGAAAATAAATAAAGTGAAGTTGTACAGTGCGGATTTGCATGTCAGTGAACCCGATATAGCGGTCACGCCCTAATTACGGCCAAATAAAACTAGAGCCCAAATATTTCTGTTGGTTGATTGTTGCAGTTTTACGTCCTTGCAACATCTAAGGTCATATCAGGACGGGTACTGACTTGTGACATTGCACACTCATGGCGACTTTATAGTGCTACCCCACTGGGAGACCAGGCTGTCAGCACCATGACCTGATATCCCACTCAGTCACATTATCCTGACACTGAGCCAACCAGTCCGTACCCTATCCTAATAATGCCAAGCGCCTGGCTAGGAAGCGACATGTATCAATATTTAAGTCATTGATTTGACTCGTCCAGGGTTTGAACCCATGGGTTCGAATACCATGATCTACCAAAACAGGAGACACGCTCAACTCAATCGGCCACCCCATCTGGTCAAATATTTCTGTGGATATACATGTACTTGGGAAAATTCCGATTTGGGTGAGTTTTTCGAGAGAGAAGAGGTGGGTCATTTCCCTTCATATCCATAGTCATCATCATCATCATGCTGTCGGTCGCGATGCGACAAAGACTGCTTTCATTACTTGAGTGCCGCTCTCCATTTAGCTCTAAATTCATGAAAGCTGCCTGCAAAGGTGTTGAAGTGCTGCTGGCTTTTGCAAGTTACCAGCGGCACTCTCTCGGGGAGCAAATAGAGGTTTCACACCGGCAAGAACATGTCAAGACAGGCGCAAAACTATTTGTCCCTGCAGTGGCTGGTCGGGAGATGTTGGGAGTTCCATACATCAACCGCCCTTAATGCTGCCACAGTGACATGGTTTTCTGTTTAGGGTTTGCTCCCTTAGCCTTCGGTTCTGTCAAGAACCTGTACCACAAGGCAGTGGTTTACAACTCTGCAAGGCAGGGGCGTCAAACTCCCTGAGGTATTGCTATACCTGCAATACCGCTATACCTGCAATACCGCATAGTATTGATAGATTTACAGGGTATCAGGGGCCGTATGCAGGAGTCAGTGTTAAGCTAGGATTCCATATACGCGTAATGCGTTACGCGTTATGTGTTATGCGAATGCCAGCATTCCATATACGCGTAATGCGTATTGCATTATGCGTTATGCAGTGAAGTATATAAAAAGTGTATCTGACTCTGTGTCTCTGTGTGTGTCTCTATGTGTGTGTCTGTGTCGAAGTGCGGTCCGGATAGCAAGTGACACACACAGAGACACACACACACAGAATGGGACGGTCCAAACATGGCTCAGTTTAGCTTGCTTCGAGGGATGTTAGGACCGTCCCAAATATGAAGACTGCTTCCTAACAGGTCCGCCGCATAAACCTACACGGCTGTCCGTAATTATCAGTCGCCTCCTCCAGCCTTATATCAATGGACAAATGCGACTGATGCTTTTCTGTTCGCAGACACAGAGACACAACACAGAGACACACACACAGAGACACACACACACAGACACACACACACAGATACACACACAGAGACACAACACAGAGACACACACACACAGAGACACACACACAGACTGATGCTTTTCTGTTCGCACCACCTTGTCCCGGCTGTCCGTTATTATCAGTCGCCTCCTCCAGCCTTATATCAATGGACAAATGCGACTGATGCTTTTCTATTCGCAGCACCTTTACGCATTACGCACCGATCGCTACATGGAGCGATCGGGATAATGGATTTTATTCGCATTCGCATTACGCGTATATGGAATGTAGCTCATAGGTTTCAAGGCGTTTTGATTTTTTGACGCATTCGCGTTCACATTCGCATTACGCGTATATGGAATGCAGCCTTTAGCGAGGCAAAACGGTGTTTGGCGGGAATTCCAGTTTAGCAGCGAAAAATGGTATGCACGAGTCAGTGTTAGGCCTAACACCAAAAGCTTAACCGCTGTTACATTACCCCTGAAAAATATGAGGTTTAGCGAGTTCATTGGGCCCAAATCTATTCAATGCTGTCATATTTAACAGAATTACATACGCAATAAGTAAAATTTGATGAAATTAACCCTAAATTCGAAGCGTTATTAAGGCTACTGCCGCATTGGCGGCGATATTAATAGTTATATTTTCGAATCGACGAACGTACAGTAAACAAACCGCCGCCGCCGCCAGTATGGAAAGCGACGTCGATGAGGTGGCGGTGGCGATTTGTTTACTGTACGTTCGTCAATTCGAAAATATAACTATTAATATCGCCGCCAATGCGGCGGTAGCCTTAATAACGCTTCGAATTTAGGGTTAAATTGATCAAATTTCACTTATTGCGTATCTAATACTGTTAAATATCATAGCATTTAATATATTTAAGCCTAATATATGGGTACAGACGCAGAGGGATTTCCAAAATCTATAAATATATTCATGTTTAGCTATAATGAAAGTGTTATGCGCTCCTGCATACCACTTGACACAGTTCCCGACGTCAGTGATAGCTAAACGGTAACAGGCTCTAACACAAAATCCCGCTAACACTGACTCCTGCATACGGGCCCAGATGTCTGGGATGGGGAGGGTTATTGGATGTGATTTATGATTTGGATCCCTGAATGTGAGGTAAGGAGTTAAAATACCTCATCACACCCCTTCTGTGTTCTTAATGCCAATAACCTGACGTTGAGGTTGAGTGCTTTGTGTGCAATGGTAGGGCAACAACTGGCTGACCTGGTGTCAGGATAATGTGACTGAGTGGGATACAGGGTCATGATGCCGAGGGTGTTGGATGGGGCATCTTTAGAAAGTCGCTGTGACTCTTGAGTGAGCACTTTCACAAACTGGTACAGGGTGGGGGTGGGGGTGTCGGGGAGATGCGTTGTTGAATTAGGTCAAACTGCAGCAACAGGTTTTCACGTTAAGTTGCATAGTCCGATGGTTTTGAGTTTCCGTCATTTTTCTGAGCTAAATATATTCGAATGATCATTATAATCTACTTTACTTTAGTTTGATGTAACTTATTTTAAATGGCTAACTTTTGAGATATTTGAAGTGCAAATATGGCAAATTAGTTTTGGCAAGCATGCCAAAACTACGACACCATCGGCTTCTGCAGTAACAGGTTCTATTAAATTGACTCAGTATTCCCTTCTATGTGGCAACAAATACTTAATAAGTGCATCAATGTCTAAGTTAGATGTGTAGAATCAAATCTAGATTAATTGTTTTGGTTGTGAAATTTTTAGACTATGCAGCTTTAAGGTGCAGTGAGCCGCGTCGGTTCTTGATTAACCTCGATTTCAATCATGGTGTAGTAGCGAGGATGATTTCTGGATTTCGCTGATTTCTGAAGAGAAAAGAAAATGCAGACACCTTCTGATAGGCTTATCATTTTCAGAGATAGAATCGAGGCAAAGTTTCCTGGGAGTCGGATTTCTGCTTGTTGTCAGAGGTGACTTTCATCCCTGATGCAGACAATTTATATTTGTTCTTTTTCAATTATCATATTCTGTTTGTTTACTGGACGCGGTGGCCTAATCGGTAGAACGTGGGCCTCGTGTGTGGAAGGTCGGTAGTTCGGTTCCCGGTCGAGTCAACCCCATGACTTTAAAATTGATACTTGTCGCTTCCTAGCCTGGCACTTCGCATTAATAGGATAGGACAAGGACTGGTTAACTCAGTGTCAGGGTAATGTGACTGAGTGGGATATCGGGTCATGGCACTGGTGGTCTGATTTCCCAGTGGGGCAGCACTATAAAGTCGCCATGAGTGTGCACTGTCACAAGTCGGTACCCTCCCTGATATGACCTTAGATGTTGCTAGAACATAAAACAACAACAAACAAACTGTTTATCTGATGGTGATGGTGGGGGAGGGGGGGGGGGCTCCTCGCGGTAGGTAGGTTCTTGTTTGCAATCTAGTAGAAGCTAACTGTTTATTCAAACAGTGTATGACCCTGGGTCTCTTCCCATAGTAGTTTTGATTTAATATATATATATATAAAGATATAAATATATAGCCGATGTGGTTCTACGTTGACCAGACGGGATGGCTGAATGAGTTAGAGCGTTTGTCTCCCGTGCTGGTAGATCGTGGGGTCGTTAGTTCAAACCCTGGTCGAGTCAAACCAATGACTTAAAAATTGATACTTGTCACTTCCTAGCCAGGCGCTCGGCATTATTAGGACAGGGCAAGGACTGGTGTGCTCAGTGTCAGGATAATGTGACTGTGTGGGATACCAGGTCATTGGTGCTGGCAGCCTGGTTTCCCAGTGGGACAGCACTATAAAGTCACTATGAGTGCGCACTGTCACAAGTTGGTACCCGTCCTGATATGACCTTAGATGTTGCTAGAACATAAAACAACAACAAACAAACTGGTTCTATGTTAAACCTGTAGCCCCGCGCAAAGCGACGGCGTCAAAACGTTAACCGTTTCTGGGATTCGAGCTTCTGCGTGGGAAGCCTGCGCTCTATCGAATCGACCAAACTATCCGCTGACTGAATGTCTGTGACGTCACGGCGTACGCCGTGGCGGATCCCGTAAATATGTTACATATATATGTAGTAGTAGTTTACATTGCCCTCTCAGGTAAGGAGCCACATAGACAGCTAGAGGTGATGCCATCAGGGAGTCTAAGTAGTGTAGTGGTTAGCACGCTAGCCCCGAAATGGCAATAAGCGTGCGTTTGAATCCTGCTCTAAGCACAATATTACCCATTTTCAATACCCCCCCCCCCGCAACACTGGTTGCCATGACCTGGATCCTGTACAAGTTATGCACTATATGGTTGTTGAACCTTCCCTGTGTATGTATGTATATGGGTCATTCTTTAAAACTGGGCACCACATATTTGGTTTCCACATTACGATGCTGATCATTCTTTTATTGATTGCAAGTCAAATAATTATTGTATCCTGTGTGTATTAAGTATGATAGCAATAGTACATGTATTGAAGCTATCTCAAGAAAGAAATTAAAGTTTACTTATATGATTTTGTGCTAATGTGAAAAAGTGAAAATTTACACATTTAGACTATGCGTGTAGCCAAACTTTTGTTCAACATTTTTTTCAACTTTTTTCTTGTAAGTCATAACCTTCTCCGCTTAAGAGTAATGAATAAAATCTTGTTTGACTATGTTGTATATGTTAAAATGAGGTTCTGGATGTGCCTTTGATTTTCATGTTATGCGAGTGATATTAATGTATTGCTCAATTTGTATAAGATCTAATTCAAAAAGTGAAATTCATTTTTTTCCAACTCTGACATATGCACAACACGCAAACCATCATATGACATTGGATTAGGCTATTATTTGGAAGGTTTTTTGCTATTATTTGGAAGGTTTTCACTTTTGGTTTCCATGACAGACTTTCATGCCCAGTTTTAGAGAATGACCCATATGCATATGTGTAAGTGCATTGCCTGTATGTAATTGTAGACATTAAATGACTTATGGACGTAATCCAGTTAAAAGACTTACAACACTAGGGGGACGAGTTTAGTAGTCTGCACTGACCTCTCCAGCAAGGAGCCACATAGACAGGTGTGGATAGGATAATTGGATCAGGGAGCCTAGGTGGTGTAATGGTTAATATGCTAGCCCAGGAATGGCAAGATCCTGCTCTAGGCAACAATATTTCCCATTTTCATTACCCTCAATGACATCAAATATATTTATATAACAAGTAATATATATATAATATATTATTTGTTTATTTGTCTACATGGTCCGATGAAAATATCAAATTTTCAAATCCAAAACAATTATGTAGATTTTATTCTACATATCTAAATTAAATACTAGTGCACTCATTAAACATTTGTAGTCATATATAAGGGAATACTGAGTAAATTTAAATAGAACCTGTTACTGCTGAAGCCTATGGCATTATAGTTTTAGCATGCTTGCCCAAATTAATCTAGCACGTTTGCTCTTCAAATATCTCAAAAGTTAGACATTTAAAATAAAAGTTACTTCAAACTAAATTAAGGGAGATTATAATAATCAACTTGATATGTTTATCTCAGAAAATGAGAGAAACTCAAAACCATCGGACTATGCAACTTTAAACATAGGACAATAACAAAGCAAGGTGACACCGCTGCTGGATTATCACAACAACTTGGTACAAAAAGCACCGGACGCAGCTCCTCGCCTATATTCCAGTTTTTCGTCTGATGTGTGTTTGTGTCTGTGTGTGTGGGGGGGGGGGGGCTGCTACTTACTGTGTGGGTGGTACAGCATTTAAAGTTGTCTAGTCCGATGATTTTCAGTTTCTACCATTTTCTGAGATTGATTACATAAGATTAATCATTGTAATATACTTTACTGTAGTTTGAAGTCACTTTTATATTAAATGGCTAACTTTGGAGATATTTGAAATTAGATTAGATTAGTGTGTTTGAGCTGTATGCTAATATGATGGCCCACGGTCTTCCCCGACACCGTCATGCACTCACGGAAGAACGCCAAGATTCAGTATCAGTACGCTTCAACCTGGTTTATTACAAAACCTCTCTGCTCTCCGCGGGGTCAACAGTCAACTGACCCGCCCCCTAACTCGCCAGGTCCCACGTCCCCTCTATAGGTGGGTGGGGGGTGAGCTAGCCACACGCTGTAGAGGGCAGCCCAGTTGGGGTCTGCCCAGTGGCTAGCCTGCCGCCACCTAGCGCAGTTCAGTGTAACTGCGTAGGTGTGTGGCGTAGTGTCTGCCGCCACCGCGTGGTAGTGGGGCTCATGTACAGACTACTACACTAAGGCCAAGTCGGAGACTCCACCATCAGGGCCCACCACATGTGGTGAAGATGCTCTGTTCAGTTTTGTCATGTGCAGTAATGAGTTTGAATTTGCTGGCATTAGCTGGGTGTATCCTCCCAAATTAATTTTGGCAAGCACGTTAAATTTCTGACACCAAGGGCTTCTATTAAATTTGCTAGTATTGTCTTCTATGGAGCAATAAATACTTAATTAATAAGTGCCCCAGTATCTAAGTTGGATGTGTATGATCAAATCCGAGGAAATGTTTTGTTTTTGAAAATTTGATGCTTTCATCGGACTTTTTTTTCCTTCTTTTTTTTTTTACACAAGTGTTTATTCATCTGAACAAGTATAATGTCAGCGCCGGAGCACTGGTCTTCCAACCGTTTTACATGCACTCTGGAATTTTACACATCGTTTGGGAGAGTATCCTGTGCTGTTTCTGTGCAGCACAGGACACTTTGTACTATGCAACTTTAAGTATTTGAAAAGACGCAGTCGCAGGATTCAAAGTCTGAAAATCCATTGTTTTACTATCACTACGTGTATGCATATATGTATAAATATGAATATTTTATATAAAAATATGATATACAATGGATTGTTTTCATTATATATACTGTACATTGTTTTATTAGCTATATATATATTATTAATTAATTGATTTGCTCGAGGGAGAAGGAAGCACATCTGGGTCCAGCAATTAGCATAAACAACTCATGACTGGAGGATGTTCCTTGAGTTGCTCCGGCAATTTTTTATCTACGACAACGTACTAACTGTAAGTATTGATTTCACAATGATGCACATTGTTTGTGATGCCTTGTAGCATCTTTTCGCAAAGTTTTTAGAACTTTGTGATGTATTTATTAACTTTTATGGGTGTTTTAGATTTCTAGAACACCGATAGAACAAAGCAACATTTTTTTCCTTTGTTCTACATGCCGCCCGTTGCCGAACGGAGAGCGATGTTTGCTGGAGCCATATCACGTTGGGATTTGTCCTCGCTTTCTTTTATGGATTCGTGTTGGAAATTAATCCTGGGTTTCTTTTATAGACTGCCAACATTTTTTAGGCATACCTCCGAGTTTCGTAGCATTTTCTCCAACTTGTTGGCGCAGTAGCCACAGGGGGGAGAAGTGTACGGAACACAGAGTGTGGGGGGCTACCAATACACTGGTCCCTACCTCTCATTTGGTTTTGGTTTCAATACCACCTACCTACGACTATGCACTTTAGCTTGTTCACGCCTGCGTTGGAACGGCGTAAATACGTAATCCAATACCACTAGATGCACAGATGTGGTTTTGATAACCTGTTGTGACATTTAGAATGAACTGGGGTTTATAGTAAATTTCTTTTGATTGTTACAGACTACGGATGGCTACGAAGCAGAGTAAGCCTGCAGCAGCAGAAGCAGCAGCGCCCCCGGCTGAGGAGTATGATTCATCTCCGATGGTGACGGTCCCGCCATCACCTGAAGGCGGTGTGCATGACATGTCAGACCCGGATGTTGACACTGGGCTGGACGTAGTGGGCACCGTCCCCTTGGACTGGGAAGCCCACATGACCACTCTCCTCGAGGCCAGGCTGGAGGAGTTTCGCCCTTCTAGGCCTCGGGTGAGGAGCCTCTTGCTCCACAGGAGGACTCAGACTGGGAGGACGTTAGTGGTGACGATTTTCCCGAGGTGGACTCATCCCCGGAGCCACCTCCTCTGAAAAAGAAGAGGAAGCCAAAGAAGGCAGTGAGTTCATCTGGAGATGAATTCACCAAGGCAAGGAAGAAGGTCGTAAAAAAGAAGAAGACCAAGAAGCGCCATACGAAGAAGAAGAAAGATTCTTCTTCGGATTCTTCCTCCGACTCGTCGTCAACAGAGTCGGACTCAGAAACTGAGCGTACGGGACTGTATGCAAAGATTGGAGGCAAAGTGAGGAAGAAGTGCGCCGTAGAAAAGGCAAAGAAAGTTTTGACGACGACGACTATGATGCGGGAGACCATTAAAGGCCATTTCAATGCATTCAAGCCCGCCGAAGTTACCACCAAGCTGGGTGAGAAACTTATGGGGATCAAGGGGATCCCGTATTCCACCGTTAAGGAGATGGACAGAGATGTCCACCTGAGTGAGGACCGTAAAAAGTTTGAAGGGGTCCTGCACACCGTCCACAAGGCAGTACTGGGAGCCTTAACAGCGATTGCACCAGTGGCCAATCGCATACAGACTGAGAACAAGTTCTCGTCTTTGGCCAGGACCATGGATATGGGAATAGCCATGTTGACCACGGCAAGTAACTTCTTGTCGTATAGACGGTTTGAAAACGTCTTCAAAGACGTCTGTACTGACGTGGGTAAAGAGGTGGCCCGCTCTAAGAAAGTGGTGGACAATGATGGGAAAGAGTATACTCTTTTCCTACCACCCAAGCCAGTGAAGGGGAAACCACTGGATAAGTCCAAGATGTTTGGAGGGCAGCTCCAGTACAACCTACGTGCGGGTAGGACTCACGGCTTCAATTTGTACATGGTCTCGATCCTCAAGCGGGGCATCTTCCGGCCTTCCCTCCACGTTGCCCGGCAGGCCCCCCCCTCTGACAGATCAACAGCTGCGGGGAGTCGTCCACTACTTTCGACGCCCACATTCTAACCTCCGCGATCCTGCTGGGTTCTTCATGCTCCTCCGGCAAGAGAACCTCCTGGTCGCCGGACGATCCGGGCCACACCATCCGAGCCACGGACATTCTCCAGTGCTCAACCCACCTTACACTGTGGGTGCGATCCACGAAGACCTCCAAATCCACCTCGGAGGTCTACAGCATACACGTCCCCCGCATACCGACCTCCCCCTGCTACCCTGTCCGTGCGTGGCAACGGTATGCCAGGACGACTGACGACACGGACCCTCAGCGTCGCTCTCCGGGCCGCACTCGCCCACACCGGGTCCCTACGACCGGACGACTATGCCCTCCACAGCCTGAGGCAGGGGGGCTGTGGAGGGTATAGTCCCTTAAAAACGTCAGGGACATTGGCCATTGGCAGTCAACAGCCATACACCAATACGTACGACCGGACGCGTTCACCGTCATGACCCGGGCACTCTCCACACTATTTGGTTGAGGCCCTGACCCACGACTATCCAAGGCTAGTACCTCGTGAAAACACCAGTTATCCATCATCTGTACCCAGGTAAGATTTGTATAACTATACTCTATATTTTCAGCGGTTCAGTGAGTGATAGCAACGGCCGCTGAGGTATGGGCGAGCATGTGGTGCCATTTGCTCAGGTCATGAGACACTAGTAGATGACCTAATGAGTAGGTGACCAGCCGATGACTTAGTGGCTGGGGAGTAGATGAATCTTCCAGCTTATTATACTCATATAATGGCTTATACAGCATATATATATAAAACCCTCCAGTGCGACTGGCCAGGTCACGCGTCTGTTAGAGATGACAAAGGCCGTTGACAGGCGCCACCAGTTACATGCATGAGGTCAAGGAGGCATAATATAGAATAATCAGTGCATATATAAAACAAGTGGGGTGGGGGGCCTACTGGTTCGGTTCCCCATGCCTTCACCTCTGCCAATTTGAATTTCCACCACTGTATAACTTACAGCACCATCAAAGGCCAGTTGCTCTCATACCATGTCTATGTGGTGTAGGAGGTTAAAAAGCCCTTGGGTCGGTTAAAGTGTAGGCTCAGGTTTTCTATCGACCAATGGTCTAATGGTGAAAACAAGACTATTCAGACTTATCCGTGCTAGGCTAGGCAGTATAAATCTTTAAGGAAAAAAGGTGATCATTCTGTGCGGGAGATCTGGAGTTTGATTCCCTGACGAGTCAAACAAATGACTTATAGAATTGATACTTGTCGCTACTTAGCCTGGCACTCGGCATTACTAGGATAGGACACGGACTGGTTAGTACAGTATCAGGATCATGTGACTGTACAGCACTATAAAAGTCGCCATGAGTGCGCACTGTCACAAGTCAGTACCCATCCTGATCTGACCATAGATGTTGCTAGGACGTAAAACAACAACACACGCACAAACTCTTATTTTGTCATGCCCTATATTTTCCAATATTGAAAGAGTTTTCAGGTCCTGCAAATGATGCTTTGGGATGGCAATGTTAGCTTTAGTACGCCGTCTTGTGGAGGCAATGGGAACTAGATTAATTACGCGAAGTGTCTAGCAGGTGACTTGGTAATTGGATTATGTAAATACCAGGTGGTTGTTACCAATTACTGGGTATTTGCTGCTTCTTTTTTTTTCATCAGTAATAATTACTTTTTCGTCAACAAGTCCCTCTATAGATTGGGTGGTTGTTGGAGTTGTACATGCTGGTAACATTTAAGGTCATATCAGGACTGCTACCGACCTGTGATAGTGCGCACTCATGGTGACTTTATAGTGCTGCCCCACTGGGAAATCAGGCTGCCGGCACCATGACCTGATATCCAACTCAGTCACATTATCCTGACACTGAGCTAACCAGTCCTTGCCCTATCCTATTAATGCCGAGCGCCAGTCTAGGAAGCGACAAGTGTCAGTTTTAAAGTCCTTGATCGAGTAAAGAAAGCAGTTATTAGCATTGTTCCAGAAATGAAGAATTAACCACATTTACCTTCAATATAAGGACTAGATGCGGTGGCTGAATCGATAAAAGCGATGGCCGGCTTCCCATGCGGTAGGTCGGGGATTCGAATCAAACGACCAAGTCAAACCAATGGCATACCAAATTTATACTTGTCACTACCTAGTGTGGCGCTCAGCATAAATAGGATAGGGAAACTACTGGTTAGTTCAGTATCAGGATAATGTGACTGAGTGGGATATCTGGTCATGGTGCTAGGTTTCTGGTCTCCCAGTGGGCTAGCATTATAAAGTTACCATGAGTGTGCACTGTCACCAGTCAGTTTCCATTCTGATATAACCTGATGTTGTTAGTATGTAAAACGACAACTAAGAAATAAATTTTGATTCACAAAATACATAATTTATACATATATAAAGATATAAACCCTAAGCAATTCTTCAAATTGTTTATATAGATTGATTGATTGATTGGTGGTTGCTTTACGCCGTGTCGGCAGCATAGGCCATATTCACGGCGAGAAATGTTAGTTTTTTGTTCAAACCATCGCTTTTGCATGTAAAAGCAGACAATCAATTATGTGCCAATAGACACTGATTAAATTAGAAAGCTCACAATCATATATTTGTGGTCAAGGGAAACAAATTCCCATAGAAAGCTTATATAGACTTTTCCTCAGTAAAGTTGTGTTAGCTTTTGGTTTTCTGTGGGCGCGTGTGTCACTAGAGTGTGCACGAAGAAATAAAAACTGAAACTGGTAAAGATATGCGATATGGACTATTATGATTTTGACACAATTAATTCTTTTATTTCCAAATGAAATGTGGCCACGTCTGAGGGTGGAGTATTTATTAAGCTGATAACCGATATCCCACTGAATCGCATTATCCTGACACTGAGCCCTATCCTATTAATGCCTAGCGCCAGGCTAGCTAGCGAAAAGTATAAATTTTGTAAGACATTGGCTTGAGTCGGCCAGGATTCAAACTCCCAACCTTCCACACGGAAAGCCTCCACTCTGTCAATTGGGCCACCGCGTCCAGTGTGTTGAATGAGGAGATGATGTTTTTGAGAGGGGGGATGTTTTGGAGAAGAGGATGTTTGTTTTTAGAGGTGCCGCGTGTTATTGTTCTCGAAGGGAGCGTTCTTTCAGATAGGTTCTTTGTTTTTGCTCTTGGTTTATGTTAATTTTCATATGCGCACGATCGACTGGCTTTTGTATCCTCAACCTTTGTTGGACGCATTTTGTTATCTTTTGTTCTTTGTTTGGTGACGATTTTCATTGGATTGCTTCAACTTAAATAACAAATTAACATATCTATCTGCAAGATGGCATAAGTTTATTTTCTTCTTAGCTTATCGTTAATTTCACACAAAAATGTATATATACAAAAACTTCTAATCATATATATATATAATATATATATATGATATTAGGTACTCCAAAGTTGGCGTATACGGTGTCCGCTGCGCGAAATTTGACCTATTTTAACCCTTTTAAAAAGGCTTGAATCTCCACTAATTCTGCTTGGTTTGAAATAATTAAATTAAATTAAAGCTTGTTCTTTTGTCTTTTAGGGTGTCTGATTTTTAATTATCATTATGAAATAAATCACAGTCAATGGACACTTGTTGGCGGGTACCATCGGCAGCTCTGAGCATGCTCTCCGATTTTGTTTTCATCCAGTCTGAGGTACTCCCTTCCCTAAACTTGATGGCTTGGCCTGAGCTAAAAATAACCACCAATAAAAGATAGAGAAGAATCTAGGCTTCATTAGCATATCAAGCATGAGTGTTTCTGAGTGGGAAATTTGATTGAACTGAAGGAGTGAAAACATTAAGACATTAATCCTCCTTGAAAATTGATCAGGATCGTTTTGAAAATTATATCATCAGAAAGCTTAAGTCTTCCTCTACCTAACCAGAACAATATTTGGTTGAGATTTATATCATGCGCATCAAGCTTGGTCTGAGAAGTGACTGCTGCAAGAATTTGGCTATTGTCAGCTCGCGATGCTTAAAAGTGAATGTTGTCTTTCTTTCTCTGATCAGTTAGAAAATGATGTCATCATGTAGAGCTTTTAATTCTGGTTATTTTGGTATAAAGAGTGCAGTGATCGGACAATTAGAATGGGAGTTATGCTATTTTTCTTAATTTTATTGTCAGCTCGCGATGCCTAAAATTGAATGTTGTCTTTCTTTCTCTGATCAGTTAGAAAATTATGTCATCATGTAGAGCTTTTGATTCTGGTTATTTTGGTATAAAGATTGCTGTGATAGGACAATTAGAACGGGAGTTATGCTATTTTTCTATATTTTACTGAATTTATTATTGGTGGTTGCTGGAAATTAAGGAATTTAGCAAGTTTGACATGAAATTTCAGAAAGAATACTAACAGTGATGGTCTGTAAAAAATTGAGCTTCTTATTTGTACTATAGAGAATGAGATTCTTTAATATTGGACAGATCATATGCAAAATAGCTTCCAGGTGGGACCCTAAAATCCAAGATTTGGCTAATTTGGAAATGTGCACAAATTGGGGCAAAAAAATCAATCTTTAAACACTCATAACTTTGCAGCTATTCAATCGATCTAAATGATTTTTATATCATTGAGATCCAATTAAAAGATCTGTACAGATATATAAGATGTAATACTGACCTGTTGAAAATAGAAATCACTTTGGAGTACCTAATGATATATATATGATTAAAAGTTTTTGTATATATGCATTTTTATAATTGAATTTAAGTGCCACTTTATCTGTGAACGTATTGACTGATTCCTTTTTCGGCAAACTACAGTCTATTATCCCCCTTCCACCCCCTTCTTTAGGTATACAAAATATATTATGCACACACTGAGGGGTGTGGTTAGTTTGGGAAATTATACATTGGTCTAATTCAGATATTAATTTATGTGTTATAATATCTCTGTAAAGATTATTACGGATTTATTTTAATTTAGTATTATAATTTGCCCTGCAATCTTTATTTATTATGTGAAAACCAAACACTACCCCCCACAGGATATACATCCAGTCAGGGTCAGTGTCCCCTCTCAGGAATAGTTCACATATAAATCGGCACGGCTTTAGCTGTACTATATTGCCAGCTAGATAATGCTTACAGTTACAATTACCGTCAATGCAGTCATTCTTGACACTAATTATTATCGGTTTTGATTCGGGGTTCTTAATATGGAATTCCTAATAACAGCAATCCCCTTTAACTGTTTTGACGTAGAGCATGTCGTCTTTACTTGCATTATCATTATTCACCCAATTATTTGCTATTCCGTTAACTTGGCTTTTTACGCTATACTCAACATTTGCCTGGTCATATACCACTTCATGATTATTATTGACCTTATGAGCTGTCTGCTGCGTATTAATAGCACATGTAACATTGTTAGCATAGTTTACCGATTGGCTAGAAATTACTGTTCTCACCTTTATAGCATGTGTTAATTGCCCGGTATTTGAAGCACATGTAACATTATTTAGATTGCTATTCGGCTGCCGGCTGCAAGGTAATGGTACAATTGACACTTTATTGTCTGCGCAATCCCGCTCATTGAAACAGAGCGGATGATTAGTCCCCGCAGTGGGCAAAACATCAATAGTTAGATTTCTGTTGCCACAATCAATTGCAGCGCTTTTCGAGTGTTTTCTGGAAAGCATTTTTATGACACGTTGCAACAACAATTTGTGTTTCATCGACATTGAACGCTGTATGCACTACACTGGTAGGCCGCACCTTATTTTCAAGCAATACTGCATTTTCACTGCCATTCGGTGTGTGTTTTATATAATTGTTATTATCAACAGCAACGTTCACTAAAGTATCAACCCGACTACCAGTAAGACTTTGCATATCAATTATCTGGTGTAGACTCTTCATTTCCATGTCCTTTAGTCACAGGTCAATCCTTTGAACAGTTATACTTTTTGTGACCTTTGCTACCGCATTTAGAGCACCAATGACCAAAATTACACATGTCGTCAGTCCTGCTGCTACCAGTTTCCTTGTTCCACTTATAGCAACCTGTCTTCCCATCTTTAGTATATGTATTAGATTTACGCACACTACCTGATGACTTCCTAGGCCGCATGTTGTGCATACTGTAGTGAAACATACACAGGCCTGTGTTACGGCTGCCAAAAGCAACAAAACCTTCAACTTCCGCCAGCTTCCTAATATCTCTGTCGTACTCTACATGTGTTGAGTCTTGAAAATCATTTTGCCTAGCTCGGGAAGCCATGAAGCACACATGTTCTAAGAAAGCGCGAAAATCTTTTACCGTTAAGCCTTGCATATCTAGGCACCAGCGAATTGATGCCGTGATGAGTTCATAGCAATTTAATCTTCTTATTTCTTTGCCTCTTACCGCATACCTTCTCAGACTCCACTTACTTTGTCGCCTTCTTGTACTACTGGTACTTCTGCTTCTGGAGTCAGACAGGGTTTGTCTATGTCACCTAGTTTGTGACCTCTGGCGCACCCTTGCAACTCCGTAGTCGGAGTGTTCACCTATGGCGGCTACCGCCAGTGCCATCGTGTCACCGACGGCGTCCATTGCCTGCCTGCCGTCCCTCTATGGAGCCGTGCTGAGTAAGCGCCCCTCCCTTCTCCGTCGCAGGACGTCTCGTCTCTCCTGCAGCTCCGCAACTCGTTCTTCTTGCGTCATGTCTGCAATTTCCTTGAGGATTGCCGTCTCCTGCTCATCTAAGCTGAGTGCTTGCATTTTACCAGCTATGAACTCTCTCGGGAGTCAGTTTTCGACATTTTCTCCCAGCTGTTCGTTTCGTCACTCTTGTTGATTGCACCTTCTTGCCTTTTTTCTTTCCTTTCCTTTTCTTGCACTTATCTATTTTGTGCGACGAACCGCACAAGTCACAATACGGCATGTCCTGGTTGGCGCCAGTACAACAGAACCGCACGCAAGAAAATTGTAACCGAAGTGACAATGATTTACATTACTTCCACACCACGCAGTTGGCGCCCCATTCCCGCATCCTGTACTAAGGTGGGCGCACGACTCCGAATACATACAATCGATCGTATAATAAACAATATATACAATAATATAATTAACAATGGGTTTCGCTCCGTTCCTTTATATTATTATAATACATTATAATACACATATATATATAATATATATATATATATATATACATGGGTCAGGATCACGAAAAGAGTCCAATTGGTGGAAGTTGTCGGCGTTGAGCATGGATGTCGGCGTCGATCGGTATAATTATAGTTTAGCATTGACAGAGATGTTGGAAAGTCCTTAAATTTATACTGAATGTACAGGTCGAGAGAATACAACAACCTTATTTGTTTCTAGGATAATTTAATATGAAACAAAGAAATGCACGAGACTTTAAGAATTGCGACGCCGACATCTGTTAAAGTTGTCGGCGTCGATCATTGGATGTCGGCGTCGATCGGAATAATTATAGTTTAGCATTGACAGAGATGTTGGAAAGTCCTTAAATTTATACTGAATGTATAGGCCGAGAAAATACAACAACCTTATTTGTTTCTAGGATAATTTAATATGAAACAAAGAAATGCACTACACTTTTAAGAATTGCGATGCCGACATCTTCACTTGACCACCGATTATATACGGGATAGCTGAATTGGTGAGAGCGCTGGCTGGCTTCCCATGTGGGAAGTCGTTGGTTTGAACTCCGACCGAGTCAAACCAATGACAATAGAATGCACTGAAAGCTGAATGGACGGAGTTCAACCTCACTAGTTATCATATATAATAGAATATATCATATTTATAAGCATCCCATGTCAGAATTGTTATGGGAAACAAGTTCCATAATTAATTTAACTCCTTAATATATAATAACTGAAAAACATTATCTATATGCATTGCAGGAAAAACATATATATATGATGTATATTCTTTTTATTAATTTTTTTATTGTTGGTATAATTTATTATGTAAGCAATTTTAGACTTTGTTCATGACTGGAAGACCAGCCTCAGGTGCTGAAGAAAAATGGGGGAAAAAATAGAGACATAAAATACTTACCTAAAGAAAGAAAGAAATTCCCTGAGTAGGAATTAGCAATGGTCGGTGATGTTGGTAATATTTATTTAATCCACCAGGGGTAGTTAGTTAGTTAGTTAGTTCGTTAGTTAGTTAGTTACTGGGTGTTGTGACACAATCAGTAGAGCGCAGACTTCCCATGCGGAAGATGGGCAGTTTGATTCCCGGTCGAGTCAAACCAATGACTTACCAAATTTATACTTGTCGCTACCTGGCCTGGTGCTATGCATTACTAGGATAGGGCAAGGACTGGTTAGCTCAGTATCAGGATAATGTGACTGAGTGGGAAATTGGGTTGTGGTGCCAGTGGCCTGGTCTCGCATTGGGGCGGCACTATAAAGTCGCCATTTGTGCGCACTGTCACAAGTTGGTACCCGTCCTGAAATGCCATGACGTAAAACTCCAACAAACAAATCATTTAGTTAGTATTATGTGTGTTAGTTATTTAGTTAGTTAGTATTATGTTAGATAGTTAGTATTGTCTTAGTTAGTGTTATGTCAGATATTATGTTAGTTAATTAGTTATAGTCTGGATGAGGGGTGGGTGGGTGGGAGTGGTAAATTCGGCAATTAATACATATCTCCACTGCTATGCATTTACAGATTTCAATCTAATTAAAGTTTGAAAATCCTTGTATTTTTTTTTTTTTAAGAATTGTAATTATGTACAAAGGGTTTTTCCTTTGAATCAGTTTTTTTCAGCTGTTCGTACATTGACAAAAAAAATAGAGTAATAAAATAGAGCAGATTGGTTGTCAGTTATATAAATACAAAGTAATGGTTTCTTGTTACGTAAAACCTCCTATCTTTTTCTTGTTTTTCCCTTTGTTTTTCTTCTTTTTTTTTTGGCAGGGGGGTGCATCCCACTGTGTCCAATCAGAAGGCGTGCTCGTTCATAAAACCTTTTCTTGGTGTGCATTAGCCCATGACCAATCAGTCATTCAATGACTGGCTGAGCTCACATATCGCATTTCTTCTACTTACAACTTCTCCGACTTCCCCGATCCCCACACAAACACCCACACACACCCACACCACACCACACCCATACGTCCACCCCTCCCCAGCAAACCTATCTCCCCCTCTCCCTCCCCCCTCCCCAGAGGCGGTGGCCGAATCGGCAGAGCCCGGGTTTCCCCAGCGGAAGGTCGGGAGTTCGAATCCCGGCCGAGTCAAACCAATGATTTATCAAATTGATCATTGTCGCTACCTAGCCTGGTGTTCGGCATTAATAGGATAGGACAAGGACTGGTTCACACGGTTTCCAGATAATGTGACTGTGTGGGATATCAAGTCATGGTGCCAGTGGTCTGGTCTCCCAGTGGGGCAGCACTATATAATCGCCATTAGTGTGCCCTGTCACAAGTCTGTACCCGTCCTGATATGACCATAGATGTTGCTAGGATGTAAAACTCCAACAAAACAAACCAAATCTAGGCATACGTAAAATCGTATCTTCTGATAATATTACTTCTTTTATTTTCAGATGTGCTTTATAATCCATGAGGCATATGTGATCCTAGATGTATAGCAACTACCGACGCGACAGTTATAATATTATAATTTATGCTTTATTTTTGTGTGTGTTTTTAGGAATGGTGGTTGAGTGCCAGCAGACGAGATCTCAGATAAAAAACCGCGAGATGGCGCTTCAAATTCTCCGATCCAGGTAACACATGATCATTAATGTCCTTACCATAGATCTTATTCCCGCATGACCGAAAACGAGGCTTATTTAGTTGTTTACACCCCAATGGCACTATGTAGGATATGTGTTAACGAATTTTAGATGCATGACTGGAAATGGTTGGCTAAGGATAGATAATCTTAATACATGTATTCCGAGTTCCGCTGGTCCCTCAGGAAGGACGGAGGTTAAGACCCAGCACGCCGGGTCACAGCTACAGTTTACCCAGCGGACGGTGGGAGGTGGTAAATACACGTATAGAGGGGGTGTAATGACGTCACAAGACAACTTTCGGTGGCCATATTGGATGACATACAGAAGGCTTGCAACTGCCTACACTGTGCTTATTTACTGATTTGTTGGTTTATTTGTCACTGTTTTGAGCAGTTTGGCCTCAGAAGTTGATGCTAAAGCCCCAGTCACACATACCCGGATCAGGGGCCGGATGAGCCCCGGACCGCCATCCGGGGTGGTCCAGGGCGATCCGGGGCTCGTCCGTGGGTCGTCTGTGGCGACCCCCCCTGGTCCGGCCTGATCCGTGGCTCGTCCGGTGCCGTCCGAGCTCAGCCCCGGATGTTTTAAAATGTTTAAAACATGCGGGGCGGTCCGGGGGATTTTGCAATCCGGGCTCAATCCGGCATGATCGGGGGTGGTCCGGATAATTCGGGGGTGGTCCGGGGGTGGTCCGGGGTCATTTTGAGCCACGGTTTGACCCGGACCATCCCCGGACTATCCATGACTACCCCCAGCCTAGCCACGGACCACTCCCAGACTGTCCGGGGGTGATCCGGGATAGTCCGGGAGTGGTTCGGGGCAATCCGGGGGGTGGTCTGGCCTCGTCCGGGTTAGTCAGGGGCCGGTCCGGGCTCGTCCAGGGCCGTTCCGGGGGCGGTCCGGCCTTTGGTCCAGGGCTCGTCTGGGAAGGTGTGACTGCGAGGCAAAAATCGACAAAAACAGTGATTTTATCCGTGGCGGTCCGGGACAGTCCGGGCCGTTGGTCCGTGGGTGGTCCGGCTCAAAATCCGGGGCTCGTTCGGCTATGTGTGACTGGGGCTTAAAGTGCTGTAAGTAAACACATTGGATGTAAACTGCCCAGAACCTCCCATAACACAAGAAAACTTTGTTTTACTGCATCTGCATGCATTCACAACATGGCTACGGAGGGTGCTTGTAATCCAAGATGGCAGGCCGCTGCCCGCTAATTGCTAAGTAATGACGTCATGTGCACTCCCTTTATACAAAGTAGCATTTTATCTAATGTAAAATATTTTGATTGGGAAATTTCACTGGTGTCTACATTAGAAACAAATGTATGGTAATAATCCAACCAAGTTTGGTTATCAGGAAGTATGTGGTAATAGGTACAAAGTAAGTTTAAAGTCTCTGGCGGATTCGTAGTGGGAGCGACACCAACCACCAACTTCCACTGGATATGCTGTAACTGTGACCCAGCATGCTGGGTCACAACCTCTGTCCTTCCTGAGGTACCAGCGAAACTCAGAGTACTCCTATAGAGGGGGTGTAATGACGTCACAAGAAACTTTTGGTGGCCATATTGGATTACATACAGAAGGCTTGCAACTGCCAGCTATTAATTTTGTTTGTTGGGGAGGGGTGGACTTGTGGGTGTGGTGTGGGTGTGTGTGGGGATGGGGGAAGTCGGAGAAGTTGTAGGTAGAAGAAATGCGATATGTGAGCTCAGCCAGTCATTGAATGACTGATTGGTCATGGGCTAATGCACACCAAGAAAAGGTTTTATGAACGAGCACGCCTTCTGATTGGACACAGTGGGATGCACCCCCCCCCCTGCCAAAAAAAAGAAAAACACAGGGAAAAAAAGAAAAAGATAGGAGGTTTTACGTAACAAGAAACTGCTTATTTACAGATTTGTTGGTTTATTTATCTCTGTTTTGAGCAGTTTGGCCACAGAAGTTGTTGCTAAAGTGCTATAAGTAAACACATTGGATGTAAACTGCCCAGAACCTCCCAGAACACAAGAAAACTCTGTTTTACTGCATCTGCATGCATTCACAACATGGCTAGGGAGGGTGCTTCTAATCCAAGATGGCTGACTGCTGAGTGATGACGTCATGTGCACTCCCTTTATAGTGGTGTTGTGGAATTAACAAAAGTGTCGTTACCGAATATAGAAGTAGTACTGAATTTAAATTCATTGTTTTGAATAATTGCACATTTTACTAACTTGATTCGTTGAATCCTTAAACTCTGGTGCTGCCACCCAATGGAAAAGCTATGGCAATCTGATATTTAACACTCACAGGTTAATGCTATGTAAGAAAGTGCTTTGATCAATCCCTGTGTTTTTTTGGTTGCCTCGCAAGTTTAGTTTCTGGTTTATTCACATGACTGCGCTTATTGGCGTCCTCCAAATTTCATTTACAAATCCAACAAAAATAAACTCAAGAATGAAATAGCTAGCTAATCCAGAGGAACAACCTGCTAATTAAGAATAAAAATGGTTAATGTCAAATTTACTTTGTGATGAGTTACTGATTTGTATAAACAAGAACATGGAGTGAGTAGCTTGTTTTTAAATTAATTGTTGGTGTTTTTGTATTCTACGGGATGCCCGAATGAGTTAGAGCGTCCGTCTCCCGTGTTGGTAGATCGTGGGATCGTGCGTTCGAATCCTGGTCGAGTCAAACCAATGACTTAAAGATTGATACTTGTCGCTTCCTAGCCAGACGCTCAGCATTACTAGGATAGGGCAAGGAGCAGAGGAACGACTGAAATTTCCCCTGCTTAAACAACTAATGTACCCAAAAAAAATTAAGAGTAAAAATATCGTAAAGGAAGTAAACTTATATATACTTCCTCCCAGCTGACAAGCTAATAGCTAATACAGGAACGCTAGCCCTGAGGACCGTACCTGTGAAATACCTAGTGTCACATCCGTGGCCACTCATATGCCTTTGTATTTGTGTTTTTTTAAATATTTTTGTTCAAATTTTTTGTTATTCCAGTTTAATAACTGGTTTTCCGCCCCTAACAATTATGGTGCATATGAACTATTTATGGATGATATGATGAGATGGTATGAACAATATGGACACTAGCGGGTTGCACTGAGGCATTACAAATATCAGGGGAATCTTATTTTGTACATGTAGACTGGAGGATAGCCGTCTGCCTCTACACGACCAGACGGGATGGCCGCATGAGCTGAGCATCCGTCTCCCGCTTTGGTAGATCGTGGGATTCGAATCCATGGGTTCAAACCATGGTCGAGTCAAACCAATCACTTACAAATTTATACTTGTCGCTTTCTAGCCAGGCGCTTGGCATTATTAGGATAGGGCAAGGAGTGGTTTAATCAGTGTCAGGATAATGTGACTGAGTGGGATATCAGGTGCTGGTGGCCTGATTTCCCAGTGGGGCTGAACTATTATCTCGCCATGAGTGTGCACTGTCACAAGTCAGTACCCGTCCTGATATGACATTAGATGTGTGACGTAAAACTCCAACAACCACCCAACACTGACCTACATCTGATCCTACATATGCACCTTATAGTTATACTGGTGCACTCATTAAACCTGTATTGCAGTTTGGTGCTCCTGTGCTACGCTGCTTCAGTGCTTGCTATACCCACAAATGATTAAACAAAGCCAGCACCCAGCATTTCATTGTGCACACCAAATTAATCTAGCATGTTTTCGCTTAAAATATCTCAAAATGTAAAGTAGATTATAACGATTAACATAATATATATATTTTTTGTTATATGGCAGATACTCAAAACCATCCCGACCAGATGGGGTGGCCAAATGAGTTGAGCGTCCGTCCCCTGTTTTGGGAGATCGGGAGATCCGAACCCATGAGTTTGTGGGTTCGAACCATGGTCAAGTCAAACCAATGACTTAAAAATTGATACTTATCACTTCCTACCCTGGCATTGGCATTACTATGATAGGGCAAGGACTGGTTCGCTCAGTGTCAGGATAATGTGACTGAGTGGGATATCAGGTCATGGTGCTGGCGGCCTATTTCCCAGTGGGGCAGCACTATGAAGTCAGCATGAGTGCGCACTGTCACAAGTCGGTACCCATCCTGATATGACCTTAAATCTTGCTAGAACAAATAAACAACAACAGAACAAACAAAACCATCCGTCTATGCGACATAGTTTTGAAATATGTTTGGATTTTGATTCCCTTGATTTATTTACAAAGCGTGCACCCTCTGTGTCACTAGTAAGTCTTCCCTGGGGTGCATTTATGTGGTTCGGACAGTTCATCATATAGCTGTGACTCTTATATGAATTATATGAATTAAAGCTGCATAGTCCGATGAAAGCATCAACTTTTCTAAACCAAAACATTGACCTAGATTAGATCCTCCATATTCAACTTAATACTTTCGCACTCAGTAGAGATTTATTGTTGCATCGAAGGAATATTATGTAAATTTAATATAACTTTGTCACAATTGAAGCCTATGAGTTCCACCATTTTGACATCCATGCTCAAATTAATTTGGCATGTTATCACAGCACCAAGGCCCGATATCCCACTCAGTCACGTTATCCTGATAATGACATCTAAGGTCATATCAGGATGGGTACCGACTTGTGGCAGTGCGGACTTGCGGTGACTTTATAGTGCTGCTCCACCTACAGACCAGGCTGCTGGCACCATAGGCCGATTTCCCACACAGTCATATTATCTTGATACTCAGTAAACCAGTCCTTTGCCCTATCCTATTGACACCGAGTGCCAGGCTAGGTAGCGACAAGTATCAATTTTGTAAGTCATTGGTTCGAACAGTTCAACCGCATGGGAAGCTAGTCAGCGCTCTCACCTATTCAGCCACTGCGTCCGGCCATTTTATGGTTGATGAACCATAGTGTGCTACCTGAATATTTTACCCTCTCCTTTTGGTTATCTAAACCCATATCACTTAATAACCTATAAAGCTAGCATTCCTTACACGCGCATGCGGCATGAGAATGTTGTATATGTGGTGTAGATATATGCCAACCCCCAACATTTGTTGGGGTTTTTCCTCCAAATTTATGAAGGAACGGTATTGTTTTCTATGGCAAACGCAGCAGCATTCGCATGCCGCACCAATGGCTACATGGACTGATTCAGTTGCCGCATTCGCATTCAGAGGCATGGAATCACCCCCATTCACTGAGATGCTTTTCCATTTTTTGTCACATTCGCAATCGCATGCCGCATACCGCGTGTAAGGAATGTAGCCTTTAGTCTGCATAGTCCACTCAATTTGTTTCGTAACGAATTTAAATAGTGCTGTGTGCTTTTTATTACTTTTCCCCTCTTTTCTGTTTGTTTCTGTCAGGATAATTTCTTTGTAGTGTACGCTCCATAATATATATTCAACCTTGAGTAGCTTTGTGATATTTCTTTTGTTATTCTGTGTTTTTATTTTTATGCTGGGATTTTAAATAGTTCTCCATTGGTGTTATCTGTTATAATTCTTTCCTTCTTTTCTTAATTGGGTAAACCGATTCTTGCTGTTGGCAATGAAAGAATTGGAGTTTTTTTTGGGAGGGGGGGGGAGGAGAAGTGTCTATTGGAACAGCTAAATCTATTATTTACAGCTGGATAATCAAATGGAAGCAGCAAATATTTTTTTTAATAAAATGTTTTAAAGCACCTACCTATATTTGATTTTGCAGGTTAAACTTGGATACTGACGCACTCATTAAAGTTGCATAGTCTGATGAAAATATAAAATTGTCAAAACCAAAAGAATTATCAAGATTTGATTCTACATATCTAACTGACATACCGGTGCACTTATTAAACATTTGTCACCACATAGAATGGAATACTGAGGCAATTTAATAGAACCTGTCACTGCAGAAGCCTATAGTGTCAGAGTTTTGGTATGATTGCCAACATTAATTTAGCATGGTTGGACTTCAAATATCTTTAAATGTACAGCCCACAGCTAATTTGTAAAACCACCTTTGGGTAGCTTTCAGGCTGTACGAGAAGGAGCTGGACAGCAACACTTCAAATTCTAGTTACTGCAGAAGGTTCAGTCAATAGCTAATTATGTTATGTAAAGTAAAACCACCTTTGGTTCACTTTCAGGCTGTGCGAGAAAGAACTAGAACAGCAACAGTCCAAGTTCCAGTCACAGCGGAATGTTCAGATGATAACTAATTATGTTATATAAAGTAAACCCATCTTTGGCTCACTTTCAGGCTGTATGAGAAGGAGCTAGAACAGTAACAGTCCAAGTTCCCGTCACAGTGGAAGGTTTAGTCGACAGTTAATTATATGTTATGTAAAGTAAAACTGCCTTTGGATCACTTTCAGGCTGTATGAGAAGGAGCTAGAACAGTAACAGTCCAAGTTCCCGTCACAGCGGAAGGTTCAGTCGACAGCTAATAATATGTTATATAAAGTTAAACTGCCTTTGGCTCACCTTCAGGCTGTATGAGAAGGAACTAGAACAGCAACAGTCCAAGTTACAGTCACAGCGGAATGTCCAGACGACAGCAAATTATGTTATATAAAGTAAAACCACATTTGGCTTGCTTTCAGGCTGTACGAGAAGAAGCTGGAACAGCAGCAGTCCAAGTTCCAGTTACAGCGGAATGTTCAGACGACAGCTAATCATGTTATATAAAGTAAAACCACCTTTGGCTTGCATTCAGGCTGTTCGAGAAGGAGCTGGAACAGCAGCAGTCCAAGTTCCCGTCACCGTGGAAGGTTCAGTCAACAGCTAATAATATGTTATATAAAGTAAAACCGCCTTTGGATCACTTTCAGGCTGTATGAGAAGGAACTAGAACAGCAACAGTCCAAGTTCCAGTCACAGCGGAAGGTTCAGATCGGCACGGCGTCGCGCTCGGAGAAGATCCGGACGTACAACTTCAGCCAGGACCGCATCACCGACCACCGCCTAGGTGCCAACCGCTTCAACGTGGCGAACTTCCTGTCGGGCAGCGAGGCACTGGAGGATCTGCTGAACGATCTGCGCGACACCACCGAGGCCGACACACTGCTTGAGATGCTCGAGCAGTTCAGTAAGGAAGCTGAGCAAGCGAAGGCAGGCATAGAGAAGGAGGCGAGGCGGTAGCCACCAGCAAGTTTCTCCTAGGCTCTCAGTGAGTCAGTTAGAGTTGTTGGTGGTTCTACATCCTAGTAACATGTGTGGTCAAGACGGGATGGCTGAATGAGTTGAACGTCCGTCTCCCGTTTTGGTAGATAGTGGGAATCAAACCCTGGTTGAGTCAAACCAATGACTTAGAAATTGATATTTGTTGCTTCCTAGCTAGGCACTCGGCATTATTAGGATAGGCCAAGGACTGGTTTGGCTCAGTGTCAGGATAATGTGACTGAGTGGGATATCGGGTCATGGTGCTGGCAGCCTGGTCTCCCTGTGGGGCAGCACTATGAAGTTGTCATGAGTGCACACTGTCACAAATTGGTAACCATCCTGATATGACCTTAGATGTTGCCAAGATGTAAAGCTCCAACAACCAACCAACGGACTGGACATTTTTTTAATGAAATTTGGAGTTGAATCGGAACCAGGTGTGAACTATGCATTATATATATATATAAATATATATATATATATCGATAGAACTGAGAACAAATCATGTCTTTGTTTATATTCGCATTGTTTTCTTATACAGCAGGTACACATGTATATATATATATGTATGTATATGTGCAATATAATCTATTATATAAATATAAAATGGCGGGTGAGGTTATTATAATATTATTTATTATCCTATGATCTTATAATATTATTTATTATCCTACGACTTCATGACTCCGGGATGTCTAATGCCCAGGTAGCCGTAGCGCAAACCAATTCGTGGCAGTTCAATTTCTCAACGTTTTTCTTGCCAACCGTGTAGCGCTTCAGAGACCACTTACTTCTTCTCTTCTGTGAAGCACTGCTGCTCGAAGAGCTGCTATCGTGGCGTCTACATCTCCTTGCGCCGGTCCTAGAGTGGTTCCTCGCACGGCCGTAGGTTGAATGGCCGCCCGTCGTGGCTGCCGACGTAGACCCGACCGGGAACTTTGGAGGTTCCGCAGCGAGGGCCCCAGCGGCCATGACAGTCGAGCCCATGTTGTGTCGTTGTCGTCGGTCCGCTTTCTCCGCTAACAGCGCATCCCTCATTTGGAGCAACACGTCCAACTCCTTTTCCGCGCGCAGCTCTTCAATCTCCCGAAGAGTCTCCTCGCGTAGTTCAGCCATATTCTTGAAGCCCCCACCTGTCTCCGACGCCATCGCGTCCTCCTTGGATGCGCCTTTAGATAATCTGGCCGCCGAAGAACTTCTCGTTTCACGCACTACGCTGTCCTCGTTCGGGCTCTCACAAATACCATTCTTGTCGTGACTTCTCCCACAAGCACTACAAAAAGGCATCGGAATGCTGTGCTTTATGCAGAAAAACGGTGTCGATAATACTGTTTTTTATAGCAGGTATTATCTCAAATTCCTGCTTTTTTGGTCGTAAAATCGACCAACAAGGGGTCCGCGTATCACATCGACAATCTTATACTTATTTGTCGTGTCCCATCAACAGTCAAGTAGTTATTGGTTAAGCGACTATATTTCTATAAGGGTTGCTCTCATGTCCTTCTTAGCCTCATAATTCAAGAACTTGGCTATTGGTCGAAATTGCTAAAAATAAATTATAGATACGTGGCAAGGAAGGAGAGAAGAGGGAGTTGGAATAAAGACATTTATTCACAGACAGGGCAATAGCAGTATGAATACAAGGTCAAATGTAGGCTCCATCAGGAGATAAATGTCAGGTAATGTCAGTGTAGAGGGAAAAGAGTCAAGTGTCCAGGGGCCATGCCCGAGGCTAATGTCTATCGGGGGCATGAACCCAGAGGGGAGGGAGGGGATCCTTGACTGGATAGCCCCTCCACCTAAGACGGAAGGAGAAAGGCATGAAAGTAGGGTGGTGGGTGGAGAAAAAATATGGTCCGGGCCTGGAGGGTGATGAAAGGCGAGTGGCTAGGAGCAGCTAGGGCGGCCGGTTATAAGGGCCGGGAGAGAGGGGGGGGGGTTATGCAATGGTGCAACGGTCGAGGGAAGGATGAAGGAGAGGAGGCGGGGGGGGGGGTCCTCCTTCCCCGCCACGAATCAAACGCAATGCGAGCATTACGACCGATACGTGGCAAGGAAGGAGAGAAGAGGGAGTTGGAATAAAGACATTTATTCACAGACAGGGCAATCTCAGTATGAATACAAGGTCAAATGTAGGCTCCATCAGGAGATAAATGTCAGGTAATGTCACTGTAGAGGGTAGAGAGTCAAGTGTCCAGGGGCCATGCCCGAGGCTAATGTCTATCGGGGGCATGAACCCAGAGGGGAGGGAGGGGGCCCGAGGAGCCCTCCACCAAAACTGAGGAGCCCAGACCCAGACCCTGACCCTGACCCCAACCCCGACCCCGACCCCGACCCTGACCTGGACCCGACCCCGACCCCGAACCCCGACCCCGACATGGACCCCGACCCCGACCTGGACCCTGGACCCCGGACCCGGACCCAGACCCCGACCCCAACCCCGGACCCGGACCCAGACCCGGACCCTGGACCCCGACCCCGACCCCAACACTGACCTGGACCCCGACCCCGACCCCGACCCTGGACCCCGACCCCGACCCCGACCCCGGACCCGGACCCGGACCCAGACCCTGACCCCGACCCCGACCCTGACCCCGACCCGGAGCCTGACCCCGACCCCGACCCCGGACCCGGACCCGGACCCCCAACCCAGGCCCCGACCCCGACCCGGACCCCGACCCTGACCCCGACCCCGACCCCGACCCCGACCCTGGACCCCGACCCCAACCCCGACCCTGACCCGGACCCCGACCCCAACCCCGACCCTGAACCCGGACCCTGACCCGGACCCCGACCCCGGACCCCGACCCCGACCCCGACCCCGACCCTGACCCCTTGTCCCTTGTCCCTAATTGTCCCTTGTCCCTAATTGTCCCTGGTGCCTACTTGTCCCTTGTCCCTAATTGTCCCTTGTCCCTTGTCCCTTGTCCCTAATTGTCCCTTGTCCCTAATTGTCCCTTGTCCCTTGTCCCTAATTGTCCCTTGTCCCTAATTGTCCATAATTGTCCCTTGTCCCTAATTGTCCCTAATTGTCCCTTGTCCCTAATTGTCCCTTGTCCCTAATTGTCCCTAATTGTCCCTTGTCCCTAATTGCTTGACGGTCGGTGTGGGTAGGGGTCGGGGTCGGGTCGGGGTTGGGGTCGAGGTAGGGGTCGGGGTCGGGGGTCAGTGTCGGGGTTGGTGTCCGGGTCCGGGTCAGGGTCGGGGTCGGGGTCGGGGTCGGGGTCGGGGTCCAGGTTGGGGTCGGGGTCACGGTCCGGGTCCGGGGTCCGGGTCCGGGTCAGGGTCCAGCCCGACCCCGACCCAGATCCCGACCTGGACCCAGACACCGACCCCGACCCCAACCCCGGACCCGGACCCGAACCCTGACCCTGACCCTGACCCCGACCCCGACCCCGACCCCGACCCCGACCCTGACCTGGACCCCGACCCCGACCCCGACCCCGACCCCGAACCCCGACCCCGACCTGGACCCCGACCCCGACCTGGACCCCGGACCCTGACCCCGATCCCGGACCCGGACCCCGACCCTGACCCCGGACCCGGACCCGGACCCTGACCCGGACCCTGACCTGGACCCCGACCCCGACCCGGACCCCGACCCCGGATCCCAACTCTGACCCCCCCCTAGTCCCTTGTCCCTTGTCCCTAATTGTCCCTTGTCCCTAATTGTCCCTTTTCCCTAATTGTCCCTTGTCCCTAATTGTCCCTTGTCCCTTGTCCCTAATTTTCCCTTGTCCCTTGTCCTTAATTGTCCCTTGTCCCTAATTGTCCCTTGTCCCTAATTGTCCCTTGTCCCTTTTCCCTAATTGTCCCTTTCCCTAATTGTCCCTTGTCCCTAATTGTCCCTTGTCCCTAATTGTCCCTTGTCCCTAATTGCCCTTGTCCCTTGTCCCTTGTCCCTTGTCCCTAATTGTCCCTTGTCCCAAATTGTCCCTTGTCCCTAATTATCCCTTGTCCCTAATTTTCCCTTGTCCCTAATTGTCCTCCCTTGTCCCTAATTGTCCCTTGTCCCTTGTCCCTAATTGTCCCTTGTACATTGTCCCTAATTGTCCCTTGTCCCTAATTGTCCCTTGTCCCTAATTGTCACTTGTCCCTAATTGTCCCTTGTCCCTAATTGTCCCTTCTCCCTTGTCCCTAATTGTCCCTAATTGTCCCTTGGCCCTAATTGTCCCTTGTCCCTAACTGTCCCTAATTGTCCCTTGTCCCTAATTGTCCCTTGTCCCTTGTCCCTAATTGTCCCTTGTCCCTAATTGTCCCTTGTGCCTACTTGTCCCTTGTCCCTAATTGTCCCTAATTGTCCCTTGTCCCTAATTGTCCCTTGTCCCTAATTGTCCCTTGTCCCTTGTCCCCAATTGTCCCTTGTCCCTAATTGTCCCTATTTGTCCCTAATTGTCCCTTGTCCCTAATTGTCCCTTGGACCTTGTCCCTAATTGTCCCTTGTCCCTAATTGTCCCTAATTGTCCCTTGTCCCTAATTGTCCCTTGTCCCTAATTGTCCCTTGTCCCCTAATTGTCCCTTGTCTGGGTCGGGGTCGGGGTAGGGGTCGGGGTTGGGGTCGAGGTAGGGGTCGGGGTCGGGGGTCAGTGTCGGGGTCGGTGTCCGGGTCCGGGTCAGGGTCGGGGTCAGGGTCGGGGTCGGTGTCGGGGTCCAGGTTGGGGTCGGGGTCAGGGTCCGGGTTCGGGGTCCGGGTCAGGGTCGGGGTCCAGCCCGACCCCGACCCAGATCCCGACCTGGACCCAGACACCGACCCCGACCCCGACCCCCTGT
>CM059193.1:16905278-16922092 GCA_030323885.1 Branchipolynoe longqiensis | reverse complement strand
TATTGTACGCTACGTACCCCTACAAAGAACACAATGAAAGAACACATATACATATATATATAGTTGGATGAGTAGAACCTCTGGCTGGTACCCTCTAAAAGGCCCCTCCGTTTATTATGAAGCAAATTTTCCTGCCGAGTGGCGGCAGATACAGTATGTAGCAGATGTACGCGGCCAACCGGCGCGCTGCAGTAACCGGAATTTGGGCTGCCCACTACAGCCCGACATTCAAAGCAGCACAGTGCCTGCCTAAACATGAGAGCCTGCACTGTCCCCCACCCGGGGCCGTTTGACCAAAGACTAACTTACACTCTGCTCGAATAATATTTGCGTAACTAGTTACACACCACATTATTGTACGCTACGTACCCCTACAAAGAACACAATGAAAGAACACATATACATATATATATAGTTGGATGAGTAGAACCTCTGGCTGGTACCCTCTAAAAGGCCCAAACACCCAACCAGTTAGTTAGGTTTCAAGCCGCGAGCAATGTAGCGACCCTCATGTCTCTAGACAGCCTCTCCTGCAGCGATGCCTTCAGATATTGAAACACTGCATCTGAGTTCCAGTCTCCTCTTTCCTTTATCTCCAGGATCGACGCCCCAGACATGCGGAGGAAAGTCGCCCCGCCCCGTCTCAGGCTATGCGTCGAGAATTCGCCCGGATTCAAACCGGCTCTGGCACATAATAATCTCAACGATGATAAGTAGAACGTGTAAGGCATCGATACCGACCCCTCCCCCCGAGGTAGCCTGAACGCATGTGCCTGGCCCCCGGCATTGACTTCTCGGAAGTGAGTTTCGACACAGTGCACCGCGCACAGCGCCCTATCCGCTACTTTCGAGACAGGGATTAGATGTACACGTTCACGAAACTGTATCGTCTTGGACTTCCTGACTCTCACTATCATCCCCCATTCGTAGAATACGAAGTCCGATCTTAATAGTGCTGTATCCGAGTCCGATACATGGCACTTACGTAATAAGGCCCTGAATGACACCAGCATTGCTGCCCTGAGCACTACGTGTCCTTTGGTGTTGAGCATTCTGTTAAACACTAACCTCAGTTGCTTCGGTAATAGGGGCGCAGCCTGCCTGGGCATATCGCCGAAAGTTCTTCTAATTCCCGCCATGCACTTCTTTATCCTGTGACTAGTGTAGTCAATCGGGGCCCATCCCAGATCTTTCAGATGGTTATTGAGCGCACTCAGATACTGCCTGATTGAGTTATAACACATGCGTCTAGCTAGAAAAGACATATACATGCATGTCTGTGTAGTTGAACATGGATATGGTGACAGTTGGTCAGCGAAGATCAGACAGAACTCATGGTACGCTTTGACCTGGATAGATCTGGCAAGCTTTGTTGATTCGGCATAATGGGCATCTTCGTACTGCCCGCATTCCAGTTTTAGCCTTGCCCAATCTGAAATCAACAAGAGAACAGTTCATGACAGCACAGTGCTTGCGCGCTGTCCGCATCTCGTATGCGGGCAATGTTTCTGTAATTCTCCAACCTGCTTAGACTGTCACATATTATGTTGTCATGTGTGTTTATGTAGACTGATTGTACATCAAAGTTATTGGTAATGGACAACCAGAATATTAGCCTAAGCCATGTCATCGTGGTCTTATTCCGGCTCCTCCCAGAGTTAAGTGCTGCTAGAACCTGCGTGTTATCGGTCACAAAAATAACTGTCCTGTTCGCCCATAGGTGGCCCCACCTTCGAACCCCCGCTAGGATCGGCCACAACTCCAGAACATTTATGTTATCCGTTTTACAGCCCCCGTCTTTTGCCTCCACTTGGTGGTGTCCCAACCAGTCCAGCGCCCTCGCTTTCCTCACCTCAAAGGCCCCTGCTAGCCAGTCTTCCCCATGTAGAGCCCCGAACCCCGTTAATGATGCATCACTGTATACCGAGATACACGGCTCCCCTGACTTAATTATTTTTGCTTTTCCGTTGAAAGAGCCCGCAAATTCTACCCACCATCTCAGGTCCTTCCTGAACTCCTCATTTAGCCTAACCTTGTGCGTACTCCTCTTTACGGATGCGACTAGGTCATATACCCGGCGAGAGAAGGTCCTGCCGCCGTGAATCACCTTGCAGCAGTGCGCCAGCACTCCTGCCAGGCTCTCCAATTCCTTTTTAGAAGCTTCTCTCCTACGTAGGAAACTCTGTAGTAGTACCTGGAGCTTTTCTAGTTTGTCTAGCGGCAGTCTCAGTTCCATGAGGTTAGTATCAATCTCTATACCCAGGAAACGTCTCACCCGACCTGGGCATACAAGTTTCTTATAACTCCCGTAGAACCCCAGTCTGCGTAATATTTTCACTAGAGCCCACTGGGCCTCCCTGCATTCCCGCTCTGTCCGTGCCACCACGCAGAAGTCATCCAGGTAGTTAATGCAGTCAGAGTAGCCCTCCCTCACCATACAGCGCACTACCACGTCGCTTATTTTTGAGAATACGTATGGGCTGCTGCTCAGACCCATGCATAAGCGATTGTCTCGTAGATAAATAGTACCCTTGCCAAAGTCCCAGGCCAATCCCTGTTTCTCCCGCGACGTTGGGTGAATGTTTACCGCCCTGTAAGCGTTGCTTATGTCGACCGTCGCTAAATAATCACCCACCTGCAGCAGTTCCGTGACCGATCCCACAGAATTATAGCAAAAGTTAGCCCGACAGCCTTGGGTATGATCATTAACGCATATGCCCTCTGGACTCGAGCAATCCACGATGGCTCTGAAGTCATCATGGCCCTTAGGTACAACACCCAAGCCATGAATACACAAACAAGGTTCATCAACGACAGTCAGCAATTGGTGCTCAATTTCCACCTGTAACCTCCCACACATTTGAACCCCGACGTCACCCTTAGTGATAGAGCCGTAGTTGGCTCTATTATAGGTACTGTCACATACTTCGTCGATGACTCTGAAACCGAAGCACACCCCCCGGAGCACATATTCCCAGTCAGGATCAACATCCCCCCTACAAAAACATTCAGCAAACAAACGGCAAGGTTTTATTTGGGCCAGAGCCCCATCAATCGTATACACACAATCACAATAACCACTAATGCAGGCGTTAAAGATGTCAATATATCGTTGAGTACAACTGTAGCGGCTCTCCCTGTCGGCTACCCACAACGTGCAAACCAGCTCTCCCCCCCCGCTACGGGCTGCTTCTGGACTGATCACCCGGAACCAGTCCTCATTGCGATTGCTCAGTTCTTTGTGCGAAGCGCCAAAGTCCCCCGAGGTGCGACCACCCCTTCCTTCCCTTTTGATGATGGCTGCATCTTGGTTTTGTATACAGCCACCAGCGGTCTCAGACACGAGATCCCCGCCTGGTGGTGTTCGGATAACACCACCCCCATCCGACGAAGTTTCACCGGCCCCGCACCGGTCCCTTTGATCGGCACTGTCCGGTGTTGCGCTAATCCCCTTGTTGGTGTTTGCTGCCCCGTCGGTCCCCTCCGCTGTGTGTGGGCAGTGATTAGCTCGCCCGACGGCGGTTGCTTCAAGGGGATTACCAACGTAATCCCCCTCGGCCGGCGCCGACTCACAGCAACGGTTTCCTCCTCCGCGTCCCTCACACCCGCAGCCACCCACACAATGGTTTGAAAGTCAGAATTTTTTCTGTGGGCATGCCTCTGCCACATGGCTTTTACTGCGACAAGTGAGGCAATGATGATCCCATGAGCACTTTTCCCGAGTACAACCTTCTTTGTTGTAATTATGCGCGAAACATGACCCTTTTACCTTTTGCGAGACCATCGTTCTGCCCTCACTATCGCCCTTGCTGTATGTCGCCCTTGGCTTTTTGACTTCCTTGTATGATCGTGAGTTGTCCATATTGAAGTGGAGCAAGGATAGACCGTTGTCTCCCATCTTGAACGCTCTCAAACCCTTCTCTTTTGCTTTATCCCGGATAGCTCTATCGTAACCCCTGTAGGCTTCATCCGAGTAGTTGTTAGTTATGGCGTGCATGCACATATATGCGAGATGTCCCATGTATCCCATCACTGCCTCCATATCCATATCCGCCTTCTTAGCTCTCTTCGAACCCCAGAGACATGCCGCATACATGAGTTCTTGAAAATTCAATTTGTTCACATTTTTCCTCCCCTTGGTGTATTTATCCAAGGCAAACTTACTGCGTTTTTTGCGGCGACGCCTCCTCCGTTCCCGACTCCTGTCCCTGCTACTGTCTGTGTCTGATGATTCCGACGATGAACTCGATGACGAGTCACTGCTTGGGCTTGTATCAGGATTCCTCCCTGCATCCACTTCCCTGCCTTGTTTCTTGTCACTGCTCTTCTTTTTCTTTTTCTTCCTTTTCTCCCTTTTCTTCTTGCGTGATCGTGACTCATTCCCGTGCTCGCTTAGTTCCTCATCCGTACTTAGCGCCCTCTCCAATTCAGCCCGTAATTTTGCTTTGCGCTTCTCCAACACCCGTTGCGCTAGCCTACGTCGCAGCTCCAGCTCCTCCTCATCCGCTTCTACCTCCACTACACTCAGCCCGGTTTTCCGTGCCGCTTTCACTTCACTCATTTCGCCTAACGACATCGCCAACATTTTGTCCGTCGTCTCCTCCAGTCCCCCGACAGCGGACTGTGAGTCTGTGTCCTCCAGTGCCTCCAACTTGACCGGCCGTCTCGACACTTTTGCCTTTATCACCTTGCACTTGGCTCCACGGGGCGCTTCATGTTCATCACCACACCCCTGGCAGATATCTATCCCCATCCTGTCAATTAGTACAACCGAGACCAATGTCCGGCTATGGGCCAGCCGACTTGAGATCTACCACCCTAAGTCCGACAACTCGACAGTTGTCCGCACTAGCACGTGGCAGCAGACGGCAGCAACGGCAGCTGACACGTCCGAACCAAGCAAATTTTCCTGGCGAGTGGAGGCAGATACAGTATGTAGCAGACGCACGCGGCCAACCGGCGCGCTGCAGTAACCGGATGTGGGCTGCCCACTAGCAGCCCGACTTCAAAGCAGCACAGTGCTGCCCAAACATGAGAGCTGCACTGTCCCACCGGGCCGTTTGACCAAAGACTAACTTACACTCTGCTCGAATAATATTTGCGTAACTAGTTACACACCACAAAATAAAAGTTACTTCAGATTAAGATCAGGTAGATTGTAACAATCAATTTAACGTATGTATCTCAGAAAAATGACAGAAACTCAAAGCCATCAGACTATGCAACTTTAATATATTTATCTAAAAACGCCCACACCAAAGGAAATGCTCAAACCCATGAGAAGCCTACAAATTGTCACTATTCCACAAGCAGCTACAATAGAATGTGCTTTTAACCTACAAAGAAGTGTCCGTGAAAAAGTGAAAGAAAACATGCAGACACAGAACATGGTGCTCTACCTGCCAGCTCCCGACACAACTTTACCTACACATGCACAGGGAGTGACCCCTTGTGGGTGGGTGAATGGGGTGGGAGGTGGGGGTGACTACCCGACGGACGGTGACGTCAGAGGCTCACCGCCGCTTCCTGGAACTGAACAGTGCCACACGTACACTTACTTACACGTGCACGTGCACGTATTGCCGCGTGTGGTTCTGACCGAGTTTCCCGCTGGAGGGCAACACCACCTCAAGTCTATTCTATGCCAATTGACTAGTTCGTAACTCCAGCCGCGCTGTGCATTGTGGGATGCGTGGAAGAAAAACAAACCAGCGCGAAGCACATGGCACTTTTTTTTCTCTTGAAGATTTATACTGCCTATCATGGCCTATCATGGATAAGTCTGAATAGATTTGTTTTCACCATTAGACAGTTTGTCGATAGAAAGCCTGAGTCTACACTTTTACCGACCCAAGGGATTTTTAACCTCCCACACCATATAGACATGGTATGAGAGCAACTGGCCTTTGATGTCGCTGTAAGTAATACACAGCGGTGGAAATCCAAATTGGTAGAGGTGAGTGCTAATACACTGGGTGCAGCTAACGAAATGTGCTAGTTTCAGCTCATCTCAGCTCTTGTTTGAAACGTAGAATACCAACTAAAATATATATATAATAAAATAAAATGTTAATCTTTGATCCAGCATTGCATTTACATCAATCTAATCAGCACACCATATACCATCTGCATTTAGAGGTAGACAATTCTGGTCACTCAGACTAGTGTTGGAACTATAGCCAGAGTCAGTTTTACTAGGAAATAGGTCAGCTTAATCAGACATTGGTTATATATTTCTTTTATAGTGCTGCCCCGTTAGAAGACCATGCCACGATGACCCAATATCCACTGGCCAGCAACACGTGTAGTTAAACTCACCTAAAGTAAAGATTATTACGTGATCTACCTGTTGTATTTATCTGAAAATATGGCAGAAACTCAAAACAATCAGGTTATGTAATATTAAAATGTCAAAGTTAGACCCAAAGGCAGCAGAAGTAGCGGAACAAGGCTATTGGACACAGGCATTGGAAATGGCAGCAGAATAACTGTGTAGTAAATAATATTTGTAATATTGCGGGAGACTATTTACAACCATCGGATTTTTTTTTAAATTGCAAATTTGCCGCTCCTGCAATTAATTTTTTTTTCAATTTGAAAAATCTGGGGGAAACACTTCTCGGATTAACACAAGCAGATGGAATACCACCCCACCCCCTCCATCCTACACACACAGACCGACGCGACCTACAGAGATAGTGCAACAAACACTAATGGGGCGCCCCCTACAGTTTCCCCATGGAAACACTTTCATATAACCTCCTCCAGACGGCGTCAATAGAGTGGGCGAAAATAGGAGAGAAGTTAAGAAGCACAGAACAGGTGCTTGAGGACCAGACGGGATGGCCGAATGAGTTAGAGCGTCCGTCTCCCGTGTTGGTTTTATCTCTTATAAAACAAGTTAAGTTCAGAGTTGACAAGACATTTTGTCTGTCTTATATAATGTTCGATGTGCTTAAACAGATTGATAGTTGTGTAGGATGTTCGGTGTGTTGATGGTTTGTTCATGATGGTTAAGGGTGGTGGAAGGGGAGGGGGGCCCATTGGGGTGGGTGGTACGGGGGAAAAACCCAGAGTTTATCCATGAAAATATGGTAAATTCAGTGAAAGAATAGCTAGCGAATACTTGGGGGAGTGGTGTAAGGCCATCACAAATAACTACGGTGTTACTGTACAAGCAGGCTATGTTGGGATTTATTTACCAATTTGTTTAAATATGGTAAATATTTTAAAGTTTGATATTCTTTAAAATGTTGAAATAATGTTGTTGATGTGCCAATTATAGGTGAATATATATGACCAGTTCAGTCTACCTAGAAGCTTACACCAAAATAATTACTGCATCTATGTAAAGAAGACACCTGTTTTATCATGTGAAGTTTGAAAAAACTGTAAAGAGTATTCAAGGTGGGGGGACAACTTATCCTAGGAAAACTTCCCCGAGGGGGAGGGGGAGGGGGGGGGGGAGGGGTAGGGGTAGGGGGAGGGGGAGTGGGAGGGGGAGGGGGAGTGGGAGGACTTGTCTGGGGGACAACTTATCTGGTGGAACATTAGATAAAAGATTCACCCGGTACTTGTAGTACACTGGTGAAGGACAACGTAGTGTAAATACAGGCGAAAATAGGTTTAGTATGGAACATGAACTAGAAACTGTCGCTCCAGTATCAAATGGCTACTCATAAAGGCACAGAGTTGGTGAAATGGGCGAGAATGCAAAAAGACAAGATGGCAGCCAGAGAACGTCGTCGATTTCACTTTTAAATTGCATTAAAGTATATGTTTGATCATATTTTCCAACTCAAAAGTAGCGGGTAAACATGACGACATATACAAAGAATAAATATTGCTTCTTAGATTGTGAAATTAGGCTCTCATAAAGACTGATTTCATTAGCCCAATTTTTCGACCGTTTTTATATAAGGCTGATCTTCACCCGTGTACTATAACTACCAGGTGAATCTTTTCTCTAGTGGAACATATCCTAGGATAACATCCCCCCGCCCTGGATAATTTGAGGTTTGTGTATATATTCATGGAAATCTGCCATTTTTTTGCCCTGTGCTACAAAGGTGTGAATATTGTACCAGGTGTTAAATGTATGAACACCGATCCTCCCAATATGCCACATATTTTAATGTAAGTGGTAACAGAGTCTATCTGGCAGACAGTTAAATCACTCTTTTTATAAACAGTATGCACAATATATTCATATATGACCAGTTCAGAAAACCTAAAATTGTAGAAAATAATTGCTGCATCTATGTAAAGAAGACATGTTTTATCATGTGAAGTTTGAAAAGCCTGTAATCAATATTCCAGGTGGGGAAGAATTTATCCAGGGTGGGGGGGAACTTGTCCGTGGACAACTTCTCCCGGGAGTGGGGGGGGTGGGGGGGGGGATGTCTGGCAGGGAGCCCTGCTTACTGCACGGGGCGAACGGACAGCGGGCGGCAGGGTTGTCATCAATGGCGAGCATGCAGGTTGTGCTTGTCCACACGGAGAACACCCGAAGTAGGCCATATGGCCCCGTTACATTACGATGCATCGCGCAAGCGCATGGCCAATGGCTCAAATCACTTTCAAACGTCGAGATGCATCAAACTTTTCGGCTTGGGGGCAAAGTTGGACGTATACATAACGTATGGCCAATGTGCGTCCGGGCGAAAAATGCTTGAATTACGCTCACGGTACGTTCGCAGAATGCCAGTGAACATTATATATGTAACTCGATCGCCAGAACTACGCCTCATACGTTAACTATGTCAAGACACAGTGGAGAAACGCAAAATGTATGTTAGACGTACGTTATCCATATGTTGTCAATACGTGGACTGTACATTTCCACTGCCTTTCCATCCAACTAACGTAAGTCAACATAGTGCAATGTAGTGAACAATGTTTGTCCAACGTATGTCTAATGTATGTCTAACATTCATCGATGTACGCCTAACATATACATCATGTATGGCCGACGTGAAATCCACACGTTGTCGAACGGCAAAAGTTTTGGGGATGCACAAAACTTTCCCGACCCCTTAACGAACGACACCGTATATCGACGTATGCATAACGAACGCTTAAGGTTTGAGTAACGCATATTGACATACACTGACATATTGGTGCAAAATCAGCTTGGTCAGCACATGTTTGCGCAATGCGTCGTAATGATTTTGATTGACTGGTGGTTTCTTTACGCCGTGTCGGTAGCATAGGGCATATTCAAGACGGCGGCGTCGTAATATGACAAGACTGTAATGATTTTGATTGATTGGTAGTTTCTTTACGCCGTGTCGGTAGCATAGGCCATATTCACGGCGGCATTGTAATGTGACAGGGCTATAAGTCCTTCCCATCACCACTGGATGCATCGTAAGCTGCTACCCACAACATTAGTTCTTCCACTGCCGCCAGAGGGCGGGTCGGTGGTGGAAATCGTCTATTGCACCCACCCCATGAAGGAGGCGGCGGGGATTGGTGCTCACAGCCGACCAGCTGACCAACAACACGTGACCCTTCCCAGCATGCCCCGACTTCCGGTGTGTGCTGCCGTCAGCAGGTGATGGTATTCTCCAGTGCCGCCCTCTGACACAGCCCGGTTTGCTGCAACCAGGAACTAATGGCTTGCAGCTTGGTGGTAAAGAAACGGGCATAGTAGTGTCAGTAAAACAATCCCAAGTGTTTCAACTTTCAAACACCAACTATTTCCCATCATAAACTCGCAAAATTGTTCGTTCGGTACGTAAGTATGAATATATTAAAAGGATACGTGATATGGACGAAAAACACATACTTTCACACAAATAAAACCGAATCAAAACAACAACCAACAAAAAAAAACCTGTAAGAGCCCTAAGAAATGACACCTTTCCCTATAGAACCAGAACACAGGTATTAAATTAAAAACCACGCTCACTCATTAAGAAAAACCAACAAAAAACCCCATCTAACTGGTTACTTTTCTTAAATATCACAACATATCAAGTGTCTACAAATTACCATAACACAGAATTATGTGTGTGCTGAATATATAACGGTGCTTATATGCAGCCGCATGGTTAGGAGAGTCGACCCCTTACAGTTTGAATCCTGCTCTAGGTGGAATACAAGCGGAAGGTCTCACCTACGTGCAGGTATATGTAATAATAAGCCGTGTGGGTGGGCGAAGTAATTTTCAAATGGACCAAAAACACTGTGCTGATGGGGGCTGTTATGCCGCTTACATGTTTGTAAAGTCACAGCTTTCATTTTTATTGCGTATGCAGAGTTATTTGGTTGTTTTCTACTGACGTACATTCAATTGCCTTCATATGGTACAAGTGCCTTCATTTGGTACTAGTTCGCCCACATCAAATAACAGGTGCGCAATAACAGTTTTAGCACTCTGCGTGTTTGTACCGTCTCTCCATGACATACATCAACATTTAACCACAAACAGCCAGGCGCTTTGCCACCAGGAAGGAGCCGCCACACAAAACACATGCAGCATCCACATGGAACGCGCATCACCCCGTCCGAAATCTGGGGGAGGGCACCTCATGGTGGGTACCCCACAGATGAAGTCATGGGCATGTGCCTCACCTCGTCTTAAAACGGAGGGAGGGCGCCGTGTGGTGGTTACCACATAGATGAAGTCACACAGACATGTACCTCACCCCGTCCTAAAACTGGGGAAGGGTGCCCCATGATGGTTGCTCCCCAGATGAAGTCACACAGGACATGCCTCACCCCGTCCTAAAACTGGGGTAGGGCACCACGTGATGGTTACCCCACACATGAAGTCACATGGACGTGCCTCACCCCGCCTAAAACTGGGGTAGGGCACCATGTGATGGTTACCCCACACATGAAGCCACACAGGACATGCCTCACCCCGTCCTAAAACTGGGGTAGGGCACCACGTGATGGTTACCCCACACATGAAGTCACATGGACGTGCCTCACCCCATCCTAAAACTGGGGTAGGGCACCACGTGATGGTTACCCCACACATGAAGCCACACAGGACATGCCTCACCCCGTCCTAAAACTGGGGTAGGGCACCACGTGATGGTTACCCCACACATGAAGTCACACAGGACATGCCTCACCCCGTCCTAAAACTGGGGTAGGGCACCACGTGATGGTTACCCCACACATGAAGTCACACAGGACATGCCTCACCCCATCCTAAAACTGGGGTAGGGCACCATGTGATGGTTACCCCACACATGAAGTCACACGGACGTGCCTCACCCCGTCCTAAAACTGGGGTAGGGCACCACGTGATGGTTACCCCACACATGAAGTCACATGGACGTGCCTCACCCCATCCTAAAACTGGGGTAGGGCACCATGTGATGGTTACCCCACACATGAAGCCACACAGGACATGCCTCACCCCGTCCTAAAACTGGAGTAGGGCACCACGTGATGGTTACCCCACACATGAAGTCACACGGACGCGCCTCACCCCGTCCTAAAACTGGGGTAGGGCAGGTTACCCCACACATGAAGCCACACAGGACACGCCTCACCCCGTCCTAAAACTGGAGTAGGGCACCACGTGATGGTTACCCCACACATGAAGTCACACGGACGCGCCTCACCCCGTCCTAAAACTGGGGTAGGGCAGGTTACCCCACACATGAAGTCACACTGGACACGCCTCACCCCGTCCTAAAACTGGGGTAGGGCACCATGTGATGGTTACCCCACACATGAAGTCACACGGATACATGCCTCACCCCATCCTAAAACGGGGGTGGGCACCTCATGGTGCTTGCTCCCCAGATGAAGTCACATGGCACACACGGGGCGCACAGACAGTCGTACCGGTGTGGGGCAGATATTAGTGAGGGGGCTTACATTCCGCCAACATGCTTTACTGCAGCCCGCTTCACTGGAGTCCCGCCGCGCACTCAAAGTCCACCTGTTCTCACCTCTGTGCTGCACATATGTCCATCAGTCTTCTTCTTTTTCCCATTTTCCTTTTCTCTCCCACCTACCCTCCCGCTGAGATACTTTCATATTTTGGCTGTGCACTGCTTCTACTACTTCTACTGCTGTCTCCGCTTTTTTAACGAAAGTTGGCATTCTAAAGCATTCACCCGTTCAGCCTAATGCCTCATTTATAAATAACAAAAGCAGCCTCGGATAGGAAGTCAGACGCTACCAAACCGCACCATGTGTCAAGCATGCGTATTTAGAGTAGGAATAGGCCATATCAATACACAATAGCAATACTCCACAGGAATACACAATAGTAATGGTCCACAGGAATACACAATAGTAATAGGTCACAGGAATAGGTCAGCGGTTTCTGGTTCTAAACCATCACAGCTCATAGAGTAGGCACATCCACAGCAAACATTTAGTCTGGTGGCATAACAACTAGAATCATCCGTTTTATAATGAATCAAATGCCTCGTGATACCTGCTGAGGGGTGGTAGTTCATGGTGAACCCATTCTTAAACAGGCAATTGCTGACTGCGTAGGGTCTATAGTAACACAATAGCAATAGTATCTCACAACCAATGCCCATCTACAACCAAACTCTGAACTAGCCTTCTCAAAACCAAGCTGCCATCGAATCATTCCTTGTTGAAAGTCTTTAATAATGTGGTGTGTAAGGCTTCGAGTGGTGCCTTTACAACGTGCTGGCACCATGCTGGCACCAAAGCGCATGTCGTGGTGCAGAGCCGGGAAGTGGTGAGCTCCAGGTGAGTGCTTGCAGTGAGTGCCTCTCACACCCACTGCGTGGCGAGTGGTTGGTGAGAGACTGGCAAGTGGCCAGTGATAGCAGAGCGCAGCGCTAACACAACGGTTCAGCAACCAGTTCCACAAAATTACTGACCGCACCATGCATAAACCAGTCGCAGGTCCACGAAATCACTCACTGCGCCATACATAAGGCAGTCACAGGCCCACAAAATCACCCACCACACCATGTGTAAGCCAGTCGCAGGCTGGTAGGTAGTCAAATGCATTATCAATATATAATATACAGTAAAACTTCTCTAACCAACCACCTCCACAGATCGACCACTCCCCTATATCGATCGCTTTATTTGGGTCCCACAAATAAAATTGTAACCATATCCTAACTCCCTAAACCGACCACCTCCCTAAATGGACCACTTAAATTCGGTCCCATGGTCGGTCGATTTAGAGAAGTTTGACTGTACATATATACAACTATGTGTACAGAGCAATATATATGTACATTGTTATAATGGATGATTCAGTAATTGAGGAGTTTCAGTTGGGCAGAATGGTAGGGCAATTCATTTGAATCCAAACAAAATTTCTTTATCCCCGGGAGAAATTTAGTAATCAACAATGACAACACTGATATGGTTGAACTTTGTTCACCTGGCTACACAACAAATCACGGTTCTCACTCCGAGCCGGTGTTGTTAGCTTTAATCAGAATATGGGATGAACCACTGGTAACCAGGGACACCAGATACATTCAGCATAAAAAGATGGCGACCGCTGTAAGACTTTAGGCGCGCGCTGTGTACTCGTGGAGTGGTGGAGACGGAGAAGTGACAAGTTGAGGAGGGGGAGAGGGCTGCAATCACAGGAGTTGAGATGATCCTGTACAATTTTCATTATTCAATATGGCTTCTCAAGTGGCTTCAACTGTTTAAATGCAATGCTAAATTGCATTACTGTCTGTTCGCACAGTGGCAGATTTACAAACAAGCAGGTTTTTGAAGCCGCGTTTTCCCATTTCCTACACTTCATGCCTAAATTTCAGAAATGCACGGAAATCTAAAAAGCATCAGAAATAGCAGTCAGGGCTACTTAACACATGGTTCCCACACTTTTGGCTCCCACCCCACATCCCAAGCAGTTTTATTCCGGTATAATATTGGAGGGGCAAAACTATTCCGGAAGTAACATTATTCTGTTACACAGGGCCTAGAGGCAAGGAGGGAGGTACCAGCGGACGGGGAGTGAAGGGAATCTGGGCAGACAGGCCGGGGGGATCCGGGGGGTGTGTGTGTGGGGTGGGGGGGGGGAGGGCGCCGCCGGAGAAATTTGGCAAGGATGGGCGGGAGGCAGTCCCACGTGACTGCAGGGAGACATCCCGGCGTCACGTGACGGCAGGGGGCGCCACCACGTCTAGACAGGCTCCCTGACGCAGTCAACCTAAACGTGCCTACTTTGTGGCACTTCACCTGAGGAGGTCATTCAACCTACGCGCGCCTACTTTGTGGCACTTCACCTGGGGAGGTCATTCAACCTACACGCGCCTACTTTGCGGCACTTCACCTGGGGAGGTCATTCAACCTACACGCGCCTACTGTGTGGCACTTCACCTGGGGAGGTCATTCAACCTATGCGCACCTACTTTGTGGCACCTCACCTGGCGAGGTCATTCAACCTACACGCGCCTACTGTGTGGCACTTCACCTGGGGAGGTCATTCAACCTACACGCGCCTACTTTGTGGCACTTCACCTGGGGAGGTCATTCAACCTACACGTGCCTACTTTGTGGCACTTCACCTGGGGAGGTCATTCAACCTACACACGCCTACTTTGTGGCACTTCACCTGGGGAGGTCATTCAACCTACACGCGCCTACTTTGTGGCACTTCACCTGGGGAGGTCATTCAACCTACACACGCCTACTTTGTGGCACTTCACCTGGGGAGGTCATTCAACCTACACGCGCCTACTTTGTGGCACTTCACCTGGGGAGGTCATTCAACCTACACGCGCCTACTGTGTGGCACTTCACCTGGGGAGGTCATTCAACCTACACACGCCTACTGTGTGGCACTTCACCTGGGGAGGTCATTCAACCTACAGCCTACTTTGTGGCACTTCACCTGGGGAGGTCATTCAACCTACACGCGCCTACTTTGTGGCACTTCACCTGGGGAGGTCATTCAACCTACACACGCCTACTTTGTGGCACTTCACCTGGGGAGGTCATTCAACCTACACACGCCTACTTTGTGGCACTTCACCTGGGGAGGTCATTCAACCTATACTTGTAATAAGACTTCAATCAATTCATTGCTTGCCAGTGATATTTACGAAAGACAAATCTCCCTCATCGTGCAAATACACTATTCCGCCTTTCCAAACCAGACAAACTCAGCGATGAGCATTATTAGCGAATTACTGCGGCCTGTGCCCACAAACCAACCACTAACAGACCAAACCAACCACACATAGCGAATTACTGCAGCAGGTGCCTGCAACCAGTGACGGAATATAGCTCTATGTCCTAGCAACAGTTGAGGTCATAGGAAGACGGGTACCGACTGCAGCAATCCCTAATCATGGTGGTTTTATAGCACCTTCCGCATTGGTGTAGCATTCCACCAGCAACAAAATAATAACCCGATATCCCGCTCAGTCACATTATCCTGACACTTAGCCAACCATCCATTGCCATACCCTAGTAATGATGAGCGCCAGACAAGATATCAACAAGTATCCATTTTGTAAGCACTTGGTCTAAGCCCATCTCTTACTTGTAATGAATGACGAGAGCTAAACAAGAAACATATATAAATGCCACCATCACTCACTCACCAATGCAGTACCAACTACACATAGCGAATTACTGCAGCAGGTCCCCGCAACCAGCGACTAACAAACCAAACCAACTACACATAGCGAATTACTGCAGCAGGTCCCCACAACCAGCGATTAACAAACCAAACCAACTACACATAGCGAATTACTGCAGGAGGTCCCCGCAACCAGCGACTAACAAACCAACTACACATAGCGAATTACTGCAGAGGTCCCCCAACCAGCAACCAACAAACCAACTACACATAGGTCCCCGCAACCAGCGACTAACAAACCAACTACACATAGCGAATTACTGCAGGAGGTCCCCGCAACCAGCAACCAACAAACCAACTACACATAGCGAATTACTGCAGCAGGTCCCCGCAACCAGCGACTAACAAACCAAACCAACTACACATAGCGAATTACTGCAGGAGGTCCCCGCAACCAGCAACCAACTACACATAGCGAATTACTGCAGCAGGTCCCCACAACCAGCAACCAACAAACCAAACCAACTACACATAGCGAATTACTGCAGCAAGTCCCCACAACCAACGACTAACAGACCAAACCATCTACACATAGCGAATTACTGCAGGAGGTCCCCACAACCAACGACTAACAGACCAAATCAACTACACATAGCGAATTACTGCAGCAGGTCCCCACAACCAGCGACTAACAGACCGAACCAACCACACACCATCTCACCTCATAGCCGCATTTGCATCTAAATAAAACTGCATGAATCATCATTTCATCTACGCAATCATTCATATGAGCCTCAAAATAAAAATCCGTAAGGGGTGTTTTCAACATTTATATCATCGTACAAAAGAATACAACAAAGGTAGTGGGGATGTCAGTCATGCAAGGTTTAATAAATTGTTGGTAAACTTAAAACACATGTTCCCTGATTCTTCTTCATCGTGTCCTTCCACCAGTTATTTCAAGGGATTTTCGAGCAGAGGTATGATCTTTATTTGTGGGCTGTGCTCTCGGTGGTGGATGGTGGTAGCATGATTTTCAATCAGGTAGCTGATTCCCAGGGCCGCGATGTGGACGCTCCTGCTGTGGCCAGTTTGTCGATAGAAAGCCCGGGCCTACACATTAACATTAACCGACCCAAGGGATTTTTAACCTTCCACACCACAGACATGGTATGAGAGCAACCGGCATTTGATGACGCTGTAAGTTATACACAGCGGTGGAAATCCAAATTGGCAGAGGTGAGGGGGGGGGGGAGGGGCACGGGGACCCGAACCACCGACCCTCAGATCAGGCATCCAA